>APFE030828407.1:1185-26511 GCA_000404065.3 Pinus taeda
CATGAGTCATGCTAGAGCTTTCAGGTTCCTTACTAGGTGTTTGCATTTTCTTTCCTTGGGGCATTAGTTACCGATAATAATACTCTACTAGCCTTTTCAATTCCTTCAAAATGAATTTTCAAACCAATCTTAAGCAAAAATTTAAAAGAATCTACACACCTTTTTTTTTCACTTTGTAGGAACTCGATATTGCCTCTGATGTATCTCTGTACTTTCAGAACATCCAATTCTAAAATTGTGATGTGTGGTAGCCCTCTATGTCCTCTTTCCAATGCCACTAGTTTGATACAAATTGGATTCTCGAAGGAAGAGTTATGCGAAATCTCCCACAGTGACCTGATTATAGACTAGTTCAGTAGAGCGAACTTGTACGACGTGACGCGAGTCACTGTTTCGACTTTTAGCTATGAAAAATATATAGAAGAAACTACAGCCTGTCCTCTTTCTGTACCTTCTTACGAAATTTCAATCCAATTCTCAGAGAAAAAGTTATGAAGATTTTCCCCAGGTCACCTGTTTGGAATGTAATTCAGGAGTCTGCAAAAATACCAACTTCCTTAGATCATATCTTTGCAAATATAGCGCAAAATGCTTTGAAATTCGGCCCCGAGATTTAGTGCGATGTATTCTCAAATGGGTTTTTTTTTCGATTTCTGAAAAATTGCAGAAAAAAAGTTATAGAGAGAATGCCACGATGACCTGTTTGGAGCAGCGAAACCCTAGAATCCAAAGATCTGATACCAAATGTTATGAAACCAACTCACGAAAAGATAGAAAAGATATATCAACGCCTTAGAATTCAGCCTCTTTGAGGGGGCAACCTCCTTTACATTACACAAATGAATAATTCTTGGATGATACAAATGAAAAAAACCTCCTTTCTATATATAGGAGTCTAAGGAAGTCACAATATAACCTAGCCGACCTAACAATAATAATATAAAGCCACAAAAATAACAATAGAGAGATTCTATGGGGCACAATAATAACAATATGGGGACAATAGGGGTACAACAATATTAATAAGGGGTATAACTACAACAGTAATGGGGTAATCACTAGTATTATAGGGACCCAACAAAGGGAAATGATCTACTTGACTTCTATTTTAAGTAGATAATACTACTATCAGTTGGAGGTAGTTCAAGTGGTCGTGAGAAAAAGGTTGTTACGCTCCCCACCTAGGTTCAAATGTGATGAAGGAAAAATCACATGAAGGCATTCTCCCTTTCATTTACAATCTATCAATCATTGACCTATGGGTTATGGGCCCACAAATCTATCAGAAGTGTTTAATTAGCGCTTTTGAATTAAAACCCGGGACAACGCAAATTATTGGAATACACTCGAAATACATGGAAACCCGACCATGAACGCCTAAGGCCGGATCTCAAATAGAATAAACCCACCTCCATAAACTTCTCGGGTCTGCTCTTTCCCAAGCCTTTTCATTGTTCTCCAATCTCTACTGTCCATTTCATTCTCCGATCCAACAGTTGACGCTTCATCACATTCTCAGTTAATCACAATATTGCTTGTTTGGCTCATCGCAATATTGTAACAACCCTGAATTAACAGCACATAATTAATTAGATTAATCAAGTGATTTATAATCAACAAGCACTTTATCAACTAGTTAACTTTAAATTACTAAAATATGAGTGAAAAGAGAGAACTTACTTGTGGAATGCTAGTTGAACGCTAGTTGAATTTTAAATCCTGCAACAAAGTCTTGGGGACGACTCTCCACCCAGTCGCAGGCTTAGTTGCACAAAATCTTGCTACAACTGGCCACCCCCGAGCCCTCCATCAATGCATTACTGCCAAGGAATCCTTTGTCTCACAACACTATTCTCCCAAGAAAATAGATGGTGGAATCATAAAATGATGGAATGCCTCTCATCTTCCTCACCATCTATTAAATAGAGCAAACATTAGAAGGGGAACCACATGCACACACTCTATGTGTCTACAAACAACTTTATTGCTCTCTTGTTTTATTTATTTTGTTTTTACTTTTTGATAGCTTTACTGATTTTTACTGCTTTATTGTTTTATTTCTTTTTATATTTATTTAGAGCTTTAGTATTGTTATTTATTATTTTATTATTATTTATTTACTATTACTTTTTTATTGTTTATTATTTATTTTCTTGTATTTTAATATTATGTTATAGTATTTATTATTTATTATTTATTATTAAGAGACATTACAAATATCGCAATCTCGCTTCATCACATATCGTAGTGTTTCCACACCCTTCAGCCCTTGACTTCTGCGAAATGCTGCTGCCATTTATACGATAGTAAAGACCATAAAATCACCATGCTTTAACACAACCGTACCTCCTCTTTCTGCTTGCACTCATTTTTTTACACGAAATCTCTTTTACGTAGGAAAACCTTTCCTTGCTCTGATACCACTTTGATGAAGGAAAAATTGCACAAAGGCAATATCCCTTACATTTACAATCTATCGATCATGGACCTGTGGGTTATGGGCCCACAAATCTATCGGAAGCACTTAATTGACTCTTTTGCCTAAAAACTCGGGACAATACAAATTATTGGAATACTTTGGAAATACATGGAAACCTGACCATGAACGCCTAAGGCCAGATCTCAAATAGAATAAATCCGCCTCCATAAACCTCTCGGGACCACTCTTTCCCAAGCCTTTCTACTGTTCTTCAATTTCCACTGTCCATTTCATTCTCTGATCCAATGGTCGATACTTCATTGCATTCTCAATTAATCACAATATCGCATATTTGGCTCATCGCAATATCGCAATCTCGCTTCATCGCACATACATAAAAAACATACATATATGGAAGATATTCACATATAAGAAAGTTACACACGCATATCTTCCGTATATGCAAAAATTTTGTATATAGAAGTTGTACATATATGGTAGATGCACATATATAAGAAGGCATGCATATATGGAAGATATGCACATATAAGAAATTTACGCATATACATAATATATGCGCATAAAAGGAAGTTGCGCATATACGATAGATGCACATATACAAAATATGGACATATATGAAAAATATGCGGATATATTGCGTATATGCACAATTTTCGTATATGCGCAATTTCTGTATATGGAATTTGCGTATATACGGTAGATGCACATACATAAAAGACGTGCATATACGGAAGATATGCACATATAAGAAAGTTATGTATATACTAAAGATATGCACATATCTTCCGTATATGCACAATTTTCGTATATGCATAATTTATGTATATTGAATTTGCGCATATACAAAATTTATGTATATACGACATTTATATATATACGGAAGATATGTGCATATCTTCCGTATATGCACAATTTCTGTATATGGAATTTATGCATATATGATGCAGATACATAGACGACGTGCATATATGGAAGATATGCACTTATAAGAAAGTTACTGATACGCTGAAGATATGCGCATATTTTCCATATATGCACAATTTCCGTATATGCGCAATTTCCGTATATGGAATTTCTGCATATACGATGCAGATACATAAAATATGTATATATACGAAAGATAACATATAAGAAAGTGATAGATATATAGAAGATATGCGCATATCTTCCGTATAGGCACAGTTTCCATATATGCACAAAAATGCAGTCTCTATATAGGCGCAACCTATGTATATATGGAAGTTGCAGATGTACAGTAGATGCACATACATAAATTTCACATATACAAAAGATATGCACATATCTTCCATATATGCATAGTTTCTGTACATGTGCAATTTTTGTATATGGAAGTTTCACATATACGGTAGATGCACATATATAAAAGATGTGCATATACGAAAGATATGTACATATAAGAAATTTATGCATATACAGAGGATATGCGCATATACGGAAGTTTCACATATACAAAAGATGCACATATACGGAAGATATGTGCATATATTGCGTATATGCATAATTTCTGTATATGCGCAATTTCTGTATATGGAATTTGCACATATACAAAATTTATGTATATACGGAAGATATGCGCATATCTTCCGTATATGTACAATTTCTGTATATGCACAATTTCTGTATACGGAATTTGCACATATACGATGTAGATACATAAACGACGTGCATATACGGAAGATATGCACATATAAGAAAGTTACGAATATATCGAAGATATGCGCATATCTTCCGTATATGCACAATTTCTGTATATGCGCAATTTCTGTATATGGAATTTGTGCATATATGATGCAGATACATAAAAGATGTGTATATACAGAAGATATGTACATATAAGAAAGTGACAGATATATAGAAGATATGCTCATATCTTCCGTATATGCACAATTTCCATATATGCACAAAAATGCAGCTTCTATATAGGGCAAACTCTATATATTTGGAAGTTGCACATGTGCGGTAGATGCACATACATAAAAGATATACATATATGAAAGATAATCTTATGTAAGAAAGTTACGCATATACGGAAGATATGCACATATCTTCCGTATATGCATAATTACCGTATATGCGCAGTTTTTGTATATAGAAGTTGCACATATATGGTAGATGCACATATATAAAAGACGTGCATATACGGAAGATATGCACATATAATAAATTTACGCATATACGAAAGTTGCAGATACACAAAAGATGCACATATACGGAAGATATGCGCATATATTGCGCATATGCACAATTTCTGTATATGCACAATTTCTGTATATGCAATTTGCACATACGAAATTTATGTATATACGGAAGATATGTGCATATCTTCCGTATATGCACAATTTCCATATATGCACAACTTTGTATATGAAATTTGCGCATGTATGATGCGGATTCATAAACGACGTGCATATACGAAAGATATGCACATATAAAAAATTTACGGATATACCAAAGATATTTGCATATCTTCGGTATATGCACAATTTCCATATATGGGCAATCTCTGTATATGGAATTTGCGCATATACGATGAAGATACATAAAAAATGTGTATATACAGAAGATATGCATATATAAGAAAGTGACAAATATACAGAAAATATGCACATATCTTCCATATATGCACAGTTTCCATATATGCACAAAAATGCAACCTCTATATAGGCGCAACCTCTGTATATATGGAAGTTGCACATGTACGGTAGATGCACATACATAAAAGATGTACATATATGAAAGATAGGCATATATAAGAAAGTTACACATATACGAAAGATATGCACATATCTTCCGTATATGCACAATTTTTGTATATGGAAGTTGCACATGTACAACATATGCACATATATAAAAGACATGCATATACGGAAGATATGCACATATAAGAAATTTAGGCATATATGGAAGATATGCGCATATACGGAAGTTTCACATATACAAAATATGCACATATATAGAAGATATGTGCATATATTGCGTATATGCACATTTTCCATATATGCGCAATTTCTGTATATGGAATTTGCACATATATGAAATTTATGTATATATGGAAGATATGCGTATATGTTCCATATATGCACAAATTTTCTATATGAAATTTATGCATATACAATGCAGATACATAAACGATGTGCATATACAGAAGATATGCACATATAAGAATTTTACGGATATACCGCAGATATGTGCATATATTCCGTATATGCAAAATTTCCGTATATGCGCAATTTCTGTATATGGAATTTGCGCATATATGATGCAGATACATAAAAGATGTGTATGTATGGAAGATATGCACATATAAGAAAGTGACAAATATATAGAAGATATGCGCATATCTTCTGTATATGCACAGTTTCCATATATGCACAAAAATGCAGCCTCTATATAGGCGCAACCTCTATATATATGGAAGTTACAAATGTATGGTAGATGCACATACATAAAATATGTACATATATGAAATATAGGCATATATAAGAAAGTTATGCATATATGGAAGATATGCACATATCTTCTTTATATGCACAATTTCTTTATAAGCAATTTTTATATATGGAAGTTGCGCATATACAATAGATGCACATATATATAAGACGTGCATATACGGAAGATATGCACATATAAGAAATTTATGCATATATGGAAGATATGCACATATATAGAAGATATATGCATATACGGAAGCTGCACATATACGGAAGATATGCGCATATATTGCGTATATGCACAATTTCTATATATGCGCAATTTCTGTATATGAAATTTGCACATATAAAAAATTTATGTATATACGAAAGATATGCATATGTGCAATTTCCATATATGCACAATTTTTGTATATGGAATTTGCGCATAAACGATACAGATACATAAACGACGTGCATATATGGAAGATATGCACATATAAGAAATTTATAGATATACCGAAGATATGCGCATATCTTCCGTATATGCTCAATTTCTGTATATGTGCAATTTCTATATATGGAATTTGTGCATATACGATGTATATACATAAAAGATGTGTATATACGGAAGATATGCACATATAAAAAAGTGACATATATAAAAGATATGCGTATATCTTCTGTATATGCACAATTTTCATATATGCACAAAAATGCAGCTTCTATATAGGCGCAATCTCTGTATATATGGAATTTGCAGATGTACGATAGATGCACATACATAAAAGATGTAAAGATATGAAAGATAGGCATATATAAGAAAGTTGTGCATATACGGAAGATATGCACATATAAGAACTTTACGCATATACGGAAGATATGCGCATATACGGAAGTTGCACATATACAAAAGAGGCACATATACAGAAGATATGCGCATATATTGCGGATATGCACAATTTCCGTATATGTCTTTCTTCGATGCCTTTGAAGAAGAAGCATCTCTTGCATTCTTGTCTTTGTACAATTCTCCCAACATTTGCTGCATAGTTAAGAATTCATGCTGAAACTATTCTTCACTCATCTTAGTCTCAGTGTTTTCACCTGCATCAAGTCCTGACATGGTCGACTTCTGAACGACTCGTCACTTTCCAATCTCTGGATCGATCTCCTCAAGGATTTCTTCTCATCATTGCGACTCTGACCTGGTTAACATTCAATGACACATTCTACAAACGCAACCTGCTCTAATACCAAATTATATGATCTGAAATAACCATATACTTAAAACTGATATAGAATTGATTAGCCATTAATGAGTTTGAATGTTAACTGAAAGCACGAAAATCGAGGAAAACTGCTTCAATTGATCACTTTACGACATTTGATAAACCATAATTAAGATGCACAATAAAAATGAAAACAGAAAATACATAGATATACCAGACTTCAAGATTGATTACGGAGTTCATCCTTGATGGACTACGTCTCTAGGTCCACTTTCAAAATGGGTGACTGTTTTTATTAGGAATGAGAAGAATGTGTTGATTACACAGTGAATTAGACAGACTGAACTTACACACAGGAAATTCTGACTTTTGTCATCAGATAGCCCTCTGATCCAGCTTTCCAACACCGCTTATGGTTTCCAATTCCGACTCCTGATGCTCCCGAAACCCTGAAAACAAAATCCCCTCTATCCCTCTAGAACCTGCATACAAAAGTTGAAAACCACACTCCCCTTCTTCAAAGGACAAATCCACCTTTTATAGGCCTGTGGATATATTTTAACTCCTTTGGGCTAAACATAGCATGAATGAGTTGCATTCTAGGTTTGAGGGGCTCGATCTTATCTTGGTTGAACACCTAAGGGTCATAGTTAGGGTCCTGGTATTAGTTTAAAACCAAATTAACAACATAAAAACCCAAAATAACCAAAGTCTAAACAAAACCACATATGGTTTGCTGACCAGGTAGGATTTGCTTAGCTATCCACATGTGAACAGTTATCCATGTTCAAATCCTCTTTCTGCACAATCTTAAAGATTTCCTCCTTAATATCTCAGGATTTGCAATAGTCCTGAGATTTTTCAAGGAAAATTGTCTTCATTTCATCCCATGTTATAATAGATTTTTCCCCATAAACCCATAAACCACCTCAGAGTTTTTCGCTTCAAATTAGCAGGGAATACCTTCAATTTTTGAGCATTCAAAATATAATCATATCCTCTACAAACAACGTAGAATTTGAAAAGGAATGTATTCGAATCTTCAAAATAAATACCATGGAAATTAGTTAATGTTGTCAAAGGAATAGGCTTCATAGGCACATCACCTCTAATATCTCCAATTGGAAATTTGATCATGGAAGTTGGACGAGCCATGAATATTTTCCAATATTCACTTAGAATCAAGAGGTGTTGGTTCTTCGTCAGTGTGAGATTGAGTCTGTCTAATAACACTCCCTCAATCAAATGGTGGAGTGAATTCCCACAAGCCTTCTTATTCTTTGGAACTAGAAATTCTCAATTCTTCTGATCCTGCACTTCCTATTTCATCTTCCCTGAATTTTACTTCTCTTATTAGGGGAGGTTCTGGTTGTGAAACTGACTACCCTCTAGATCTCGTATGATATCTAACCCTCACAACAGCTCATGTCGTTTCTCCTGACTCAGCTCTTGAAATGATTTTTTGGACGTAAGTAACTCTGCCTAGATCTTTCCTTCTTTTTGGGGGTCTTCCTAGATTACCTTAATTTTGTTAACTTACAAGTCAAGAGGGTTGATAGTCTGGCAAAGATTTCGGAAATTAGAACAGATGTGCAAAAGAGTTTTTCATCTTCAACCATCTTAGTGTCGCAAAAGTGACAAACTATTTCGTCCTAGGGTGTTTTGGCAATAGAACAACAACACGTTCAGTGTGAAGCTCATGAGAATTAGTTTTTATTTTCGCAATTTTCATTTTTGTCTTAGTATTATATGATTATTTTTATATATAAAGTTATTATTATATCATTATTAACAATCACATAGTCAACTATACTTAATAAAATTAATATATTATGATAATTTTGTAAACACAAACAACCATAATTTCTTAAATATCATGGAAATTCCATTTTTAACAATGTTGTGGTTGAAACTTACGGCAACCATTCCTACCAAGATTGGTATACATTAGATGCCTGAAAATAATTCCAATGAAAATAGGTCTGTCAAACTTCGAGATCGTTATTGTTGTCATTGACATGAAATGCAATTATAATAAAGATTCAATGCATTGCATGGTGGCGGAATGATTGCTATCTTGTCTTTTTACGTTTCCAAAAACGTAATTGGAACCATCTTTTGGGCACTTGAATTGGTGAACTATCTCTCATTCATTTGAACACGGATATGCATATAAGAGAACGCGATCACCATCACTCTCTATATTTATTTATTTATACAAAAAATCCGCATTGTCTCATAATAAACATATAGTTATTTTATTCTTTATAATTATATATATTTATTAAAAGTTCGAATCATCGATGCTTTACATAAATTGGTTTCACTGAAATATTATTTAAAATATATTCGCAGTGTTTATAAAATATCATTTCTTCGCTCAATTGTGTTGAGATGGCTGTGAATTCCACATAGCGGATAATGACAGTTATAGCTGCAGATTTCATGCGATTTTTTTTTTGTAGTGTATTTTGCACAAAACTTAAAATTAAACTTCATGTTTTTTTTGGTGGTAAGATCGTTATTATACACTTTCTTTACTTGCTAAGTACTACTTATTCATATATATAAATATAATTATTTTGATTTTTTTCGTGGTTTCATGTAAAGATGTGGATAAAGTGGAAAATGAGTTACTAGTGGAGTTTGCTAAGTACTACTAATATAACATTTAATCGATGGAGCACGCATTGGTTTAACATTGCAGGACACCTTGTTCTCCTTAAGTAATTTTTATCAACAATTCTAGTGTTCTAGTTTTCAGCACTTTTAGCGCTACAAAGGAGTTCCACATAGCATCTCTCAGTCCCTTAGAAAATTCTTATTGCAGGGAGGAAAATATCAAACTAATGATTTCATTTAATTAACTAGAACACAATTCTTTCCCCTAATTGTAATGGAGAAATCATGATTAAGGACCCAACTTACATGTATCTAGCAATAAGGGCCAAATTATTATAGAGAATAATTTCAACAAACAAAGTTTGGTGGAAATAGGGCATACATGGAAATTACTTGTTAGCGTATTGTCTTCAATGTCTTGATACTCCTCCATCTCAACTTCTTAATTCTCTCATCCAAAATTTACTTAAATAAGCATTTTTAGTACTCCAAAAATAACTTACATGCATTCATGGGAATGACCATCATGGATTCATGGGAATGGCCATCATATCTGATTTAGTTCAAACAACATTTTGGGTAACCCTTCATTGCATTATATCCTAGCTCTTCATGGACTTTGTGAATGCTTAAAACATAAGCACAAAATCTCTTTATTTGAAATTTTTGGCTGGAGTGTTTCCAGGGTATAGTTTCTTTAGTGTTTCAATGTAAGTGAACATCTTGTTGCTTTTATTATATTCATGGAATATTCTTTAAGTGGCTATTTTCCAATGCTATGGTGAGGATGCTATATAATGATTATTTTATATATGTTATTTTAGATTAAAATTAATTTGATCTTTTATTTTATATTTTGAAAAAGTTAAATCCTTGAACAATTTCACTTATAGTAAATAATAATAAAACATATTTGTTAAATATCATCGCACTTCCAATTTTAACACTAACTTACTACCGCCATTCCTACCAAAATTGGTATGCTAACATTAACTTACCACCACTATTTCTACTAAAATTGGATATGTGTTACTATTCTAACAAATGTGAACAGATGTGAAAAAGTGTTTTTCATTTTCAACCATCTTAGTGTCACAAAGGTGACAAACTCTTTCGTCCTAGGGTGTTTTGGGAATAGAACAATAGTCATTTCAGTGTGAAGCTCATGAGAATTAGTTTTTATCTTCGCAATTTTCATTTTCTGTCTTAGCATTATATGATTATTTTTATATATATGGTTATTATTATATCATTATTAACAATCACATAGTCAACTACACTTAATAAAATTAATATATTATGCTAATTTTGTAAACATAAACCACCATAATTTCTTAAATATCATGGCAATTCCATTTTTAACAATGTTGTGGTTGGAACTTACGGCCACCATTCCTACCAAGATTGGTATACATTAGATGCCTTAAAATAATTCTAATGAAAATAGGTCTGTCGACATGAAATGCAATTATAACAAGGGAGCTACTGCCGTAGCGGTAGTCCCTGCCCGGGGGTGCAAATTCGAGGCTATAATTAAGAACCATCGAGTTGCAAGTGTGAATGCAGTTGCCATCAGAACAACCATGCAGATCCCAGTTATACCTTCTGGTCCTTTGACCATATCTGCATATGTCGGCTTTTTGTAATTAAAGTACTGCGCTATACTTGCGAATTCTGATTCAGAAGCGTGGGTTACACGAGGGAAATCGCAAGCTAAATGGTTGCCGGCATGTAGTATCACTCCTATCACAATGGCCGCTGAAATAGTCTGTAAAAGTTAACCATGAAAAATTGAATTAATAGCACACAGAGAAAGCAGGCCCTCTGCAATTCGGATTCGAAGATCTTTGTGTTAAAGAAAAATATATGACTCCCGAATCCCTTAAAAGCTTAACATTTCATCGTCATATTATTAGTGCTTAGCTAGGGTATCTTTATTTTGATTGCGATTTTTTCGGAATTTGAGGAATAATTGTGAAATCAAACCCTGTTTATAAAATTTTAGAATATTCCCAAATTACAAACCTTATGGAAATTTATATTATCATCGAAGGGAACGAACAATCCAAGCTTAGTCGACCGGAGCCAAGTAATTGTGTTCCGACACACTGGAAGCAATATGAGCGCCATGTTGTGTTTCAGAGTCTAGGCAGAACCTTTAGCAATCAATAGACAGTAGCCCATAACATGAAAAGTTGCCTTGTCTTTGTATTGAAAGAATTTCCATGTGAAAATTGTGATCATTGCCGTGGTCCAGAGGAAAACAACCCACACTCTTTGCCAATTCTCATCCATGAAGATCCTGATTTTGGTAGCTGCCTTTTGAATTACATTTTCCTTCTTTGGCCCAAAATTTTGGCTCACCACTTGGCTGGTGCAGCTCAGAGCTTGACTGTGATTCATGTAAGTGTCTCTTTGCAACAACAACGTTTCCAATTGCCATAACTGTAAGGTTTCAAGAGAAATTTCCGCACTGAGACAGGACCTCTCTCCACCTTTGGCGTTCGCGGCTTAGCATTCCTCTGTAACAAACGCACATCACAACAAAATGCTTCAAATAACCAAAAAAAACCCAAGAAGAGCATAACATCCACTGAACTTCAAAACAAACCTGAGGGGTTGTCTTGTGTGCCGAATTACGCGCCTCGGAAAAACCGTTGGAGAGCGCTACAAGGTTCAGCTCTTGCATTCACTAATTCGTTCATAACACTCTAAACAAAACAACAGAAAAATCCCAAATGCCTTATGGTTACTGACCTCCATCCGCTTCTTGTTCTCTTCCAGGCGTTGCTTGCGAACTTCCTCGTAAGCGTTGGCACTGTTCTTTGGACCCATTGCTGCCCTGCAAATCATGACACAGAGAAAGGCCAGCTATTAACTACAGAGAAGAAGGACTTTTCTGCAACTGGCTCAGGATCGATTCTCAACACACCATATGCTGATATAACCTGAGAATCCTCAAACTGGCATGCACAAAAAAAGAATTACAGGAAAAAGGTATACCAAAAATTTGTATACAAAAACTTGATAGAAAAGCAAACCAGGGAACGTGGACGCCTCTGCATAGACTTCAAACATCTGGCATGCAGCGCATTGCATGCAGGGCAGGGAATAGAAACACATTATCCGGAAAATAGCACCAGTTTCAGGATCTGTCAAAAAATTTAATATAAATAATGTCAAATAAGCCATATTTATCTCATAATTGTTATGTCTGTGGATTTATTTACTGTATTCCCCTATCAAAACACTAATCATATAAAAACGGTTATGATATACCTCTCTAGATTTGAAGAGGCCACACAGGTTAGTAAGGGCAAAGGAGCCCACTCTTATGGCAGCCACAGGATTCGATCCTTGGAAGAAGTAATAACCATTATCAGAATCCAGAGACCATGAAGAAGTAATACCCGTTATCAGAATCGAGAGGCCAGAGTGCGTGAGCCAGCAAGAGATCGAAACAGACAAGCTATCATCGAGAAAGAAGACTTTGAAGCCCATCGATTACAAAAATATAATTAAATCGAGATGTGTTTAGACGCGGAAAGGCAATAATAAGGAAACTGCTCAGTGAATGACATGTAGAACACATAAACCAGAAAGTTAACTAGGTACGCGTGAATCGTGTCAGTGAACGATGGTGCTACGTGTCAGTGAACGATGGTGCTGCGTTTAACTTAGGATAAAAAACTTAGGCTAAATTCATTGCATGCAGGGAAGGGAGAACAGGCAGCAAAGAAAACTTAGGATAAAAAACTTAGGCTAAATTAAGTTGCGCGAAATTGAGTTGAGCGCAAGTTGAGCGCAGGGAGAACTTAGGATAAGTTGAGTTGAGCGCAAGTTGAGCGCACATCGGGCGACGTGAGGCCGGCAATAAGACCTCCAAACAAAAACTTTGGCTAAAAATTTTTTGCGAGGAAACTGCGCAGCGGAAACTTTGGTTAACTAGTAAATAACCGGTACATATTTGCGGTCAACGCATCAACTAATAGCCAGTTGACTGCGTATTGAACGCTAATAGTCCCAGGCAGGGACTAATAAAGAGTCAATGCATTGCATGGTGGCGGAATGATCGCTATCTTGTCATTTTACGTTTCCACAAATGTAATTGGAACCATTTTTTGGGCACTTGAATGGGTGAACTATCTCTCATTCAATTGAACACAGATATGCATATAATAGAACGCAGTTACCATCACTCTCTGTATTTATTTATTTATACGAAAAATCTGCATTGTTTGATAATAAAAATATAGTTATTTTATTGTTTATTAATTATATATATTTATTAAAAGTCCGAATCATCGATGTTTTACATAAATTGGTTTTACTGAAATATTATTTAAAATATATTCGCAGTGTTTATAAAATATCATTTCTTTGCTCAATTGCCTTGAGATGGTTGTGAATTCCACATAGCGAATGGTGACAGTTATAGCTGCAGATTTCATGCGACGTTTGTTTTTGTAGTGTCTTTTGCACAAAACTTAAAGTTAACACCTTCATGCTTTTTTTGGTGGTAAGATCGTTATTCTACACTTTCTTTACTTGCTAAGTACTACTTATTTATATATATAAATATAATTATTTTGATTTTTTTCTTCATGTAAAGATGTAAAGATGTGGTTAAAGTGGAAAATGAGTTACTGGTAGAGTTTGATGTTATTTTTAGTTTAAGTATATCAAAATTATAAAATTAATAGGGTTGTTATAGATTTAATGTTTATTAGTTTATTTTATTGAATTTATATCAATAATATGAGTAATGGATATTTCCTAAAAAAATATAGTTTATTTTTTGGATATTTTGATTATGAATAAATATTTAAGGAAGATTATTAGTTTTCTTGAAGAAGTGCAAGTCTTTTTATCTCTTTAATTTTCATAGTATCAAATTCTATGTTATTGATATAGACTCCAGTCGTAGTTTTATCTTTCATATTTCTTTTTTACAATTTTATATCACAACGATGGAGGATATGCAAAATATTTTGGGCACTTATATGAAAACATATTTAGAGAGAGCTATAATAGAGTGTTGCACATATGCTTGTTTTTATCTTAATATTGATATAAGTAAGGATCTTAGCAATTCTCAAATGGTAAAGGAGGAGATGAACTCAAATATTAGATTTATGAGAATACAATGTTTTGGTGTAGGAGTTGTCACATTTTGTGACATCTACATGATTCTTGTTCTTACTCACAAGTTAGTATTATAAGGGGAAAATGAAAAAATCTAAATAAAATAGTTGGGTGCTTTTTGTATACTAAAAATGAGAAAAATGATAATGAAAATAAGCAAACTACAAATTCAAAAAAAGTTAATATGACCTGTTCAAAAGTGTTGTTTGAAGAACCCTATCTTGGTATAATAAGATAATTGGCAATAGACATATATATCAAACTGAAGTGATACCTCTTGTCCTCATGAAACTAACACCTTTAGTTTCAATTGGTCTCCTTTTCAATTTCTAATATCCCATTACTTAAATTATGGGTAATCATTATAAATATAAGAATAATATCACTTTTTTTTTAAGATTCAAATTCATGACTAAATAATATATATATATATATATTATATAGATATAATATATATATATATATAATATATATATATACAATTAAATCAAATATCCATTATCTATAATATATTTTTAACATTTAAAAAATATATTTCTATTCATAAAATAAAATATCATATTACCATTTTAAATATTTACAACTATTTAACTTATTTTTTTATTATTAATTTTTAGTTTTTCTTTTTATTTTTATTTTGATATAGTTCAGTGATTATTTTACATTTTAAATTTGTCAATTATTTTGCAATACAAAATTTATTTATGTTATATTTAGTAATTACTTTTTTATTTTTATTTCTTTACATTGCATTATCATTATCAGGACAATGAAAATTTGAGGAAAATAATTGTTACTCTTCTTATCCCAATTCAATTCAAATTCATAATTTTATACCTTATTCTAAGCTATATACATCCCACCCAAAAAGGATAATAATAAAAAGATATTAACCGATCTTTTCCCATTGTCTTTATATTGTGTTGCAAGTGTTTTGCAGTTGTTGTGCATTCCCATAATATTGAAAGGTCAATGTTCTTTGCTTGTCAAAACACTGGACAATACATGGCAGAGGTTATTATTTTATGACAGACCTTAAATAGGTGCAATTGTCTTTGGTATATTATTTCACATGGATCCTTCTTTTGACATATTCTATATCTTTTTACCAGAAGGTGTTCTTTCACAATCATGTATAAGTGATGTAGTTCTATGGACTTGGTTGTGCATATTGAATTTAGAATATGAGCACATGTAAACTGGTTTTTATATAATATAAACCTGTTGTTTTAAATATTATTTTCAGTTGCATTTTAACATTGTCTTCCAAGTTCCCGGCTGCGGGTGAACATTAAAGAGGATGGTATAGAGGCGGGCTTCCCACTGGGCAAGTGGCAACCCAGACCCGCCATCTGTCATGTTGATTTACGGGCCTGCCACCCCCCTCGCGTTAAATTGAAGGAGGGTATTAACTATGCCCTGCAACTAGCCGCCCATTGCATAATGGCTTGCCCGCGTTCTATTTCTCCGGCAATCGGTTTGCAGTCGTTTTGCGTTGGTTTGCTCATGGCCTAGGTCGTCGCTCCGTAGTATATTAACTGCAAGCCTGTGCTGGTAATCCATTTCTTTAAGTCTGTTATGTTTGCTGTCTAGCTTTGGGGGTATTGTTTGTGTGGTTTGCAGCTGGTTTTTGGACCTTGGCAACGGTCTCAGAGGTTTAGACCTCGGCCCTCAACTCAGAAGACCTTGGTCTCTTCCTTTGAGTGCCCTGGATATACCGTCTGTAAGTATCAAGCTCCTGTGATTTTTAATGGTCGGCTCTCTATGTCTATTCTTGCTGCACCCCTTTGTGTCCCCGCTGCCGGGAATCTCCTGCCTTTTGTACTCTTGATAGTCTTCACGCCTCTGTGCATGAGTTCTAGGCTCTCTGTGCCTTTGGACTCAAGGAGACATTGCTATCTGTGCAGACTCCGCTCCAGTCTCATTTCACATATCACTCCAGAATGCCGCGAGAGCGGCTTCGCCTTATTAGCCGTAGGGGCGGGTCTCGGGGAGGTTCCAGAGGAAGAGCTAATCCTCAGCGCTCCTCTCACTCCACGTAATCCTCCTCAGACGGAATTGATTCACGGGGTGCAAGGCGAGGCCGAGGGAGGGGCAGAGGTCATGCTCGTGCTGCTGTATGTGCACATAGCTCGCATCCCTCAACTCGATTTCGCTTCCCCTATTCCCTGGATAATTCAACATACTATGTATCTGTTCGAATTGAGAAATGCGATAATGCAGCACCACCAGAAGTCCCTGAGGAACAAAGGCCTCCTTCTCCAGTCCTCTGTCAAAGAGCTCAGCCTGCGGAAACCTCAGGTGTGGTGGCGGGTCCAAGCGAGCTGGCTAAAGACGACGCTCCATACACAGATTCAAGCGCGTCGGATCAATACGGATGCAGGATCGTTGAGGAGCAGCCCTCCACCTCTGTGGATGTTTGAGCCTGCCTCCAGGGCGTTTTGGTCAGGACATGACCCAAGATGGTGGTTTTGGCGGTTCAATTGTGTTTGTCTGGTAATTTCAGTTCTCAGCCTTCTTCGTGGGATAATTTTTGACAAGCTTAAGCAATGCTCAACTTTGTTCAGGTCGGAAGCGATTCTCATTTACGCCTATGTTTGCTGCTATATCGTAGTCTGTATCACTCTCGGGATAAAGTCTGGGACTGTTAGTATTGTCTGTGTCATTTTGTCTATCTCTCAGTTGGTTCCGGATTTTGGCAATCTGTTGGTCTTCCAGTTATGGTCTGTGACAATTGTCTGTCCTCTAGTTATCAAGGGTCTGTTGGATAAGTCAGATTTCAAGGGTAGTTTCACACTCCGGTGTTAAGCTCTGCTAAATCCATCTTAGTATGGTGAATTTTGAGGCCTGCCTCGATGTAATCTTTTTGTAACCTTTTGTATAATAATAGAAGTAGCCTAATTTACAAAAAAAAAACATTGTCTTCCAAGTATTTTGCGCTTGTATTGCATTCTCGCCAGAACGGAAGGTCAATATTTTTTGCCCATCAAAATAATGCAAAATACATGATGAAGACGATATTTTTGTAGAGGAAGTAGGTTCTTGACTGGCAGATGCTTCCATATGGTTAATTGGTTTTTCTCAGGGTAGCCCGAATACGGACGAAAGATTATAAGGCAAATATGGACAGAAGTTTATAAGGAAATCTCTCCAATACAAAGATTCTTTTTCTTTTTCTTTTATTTCCTGTATTGGCCTCCCATTAAGTCCTGATTGGCTCTGGATCTGAAACTGAGCTTCGGGATTCCAAAAATAGGAGTGCAGTGGGCAAGAGCTAACCAACCTACTATCGGGCCTTTAATGCACCTGATAGCGGCCAAACCATACATACATGCCCATGGCATCCATCGTTTCTCCAGGAGCTCGATGGAAACTTTTTTTGAAAATGAGTGGCCCACCACCTCCGAGCTGGCTCCCACTTGACGTCGGTTTCAGCGCTTATGCGCTCAAACTGTCAAGCTCATATCATTTGTCCACTTGCTGAACTTAATTGCGGTGTTGTTTATGGTTATGGTAATAAATTTACTGCTCCATCCTGGTACGTGGCACGAGCAGACCTGTCACTCCACAGTAACGCATCTCGGGTTCCTCGATGCATCAACGGTGGAGATCCTGGGTACGCGATCCTACGGATGAGTTCATCCCGTAGGTTTACACAACCCTGCTCTCAGGTGCTTTGCCTCATTTTACACTTTCTTTCTTCTTCACCTGCTCTATTTTCCCTTCTCTGCATTGCAAACTAGCATTGTTTGCTGAACCATGGCTTTGTTCAAGATGACAATTTTTCTGGAAACAAGGACATCGCTTTTCCTCCGCAGAGGGTATCCCGGGTAAATATGTTTTGCAGTTGCATTCTGATATGTTTTTGTTTACAATTTATGTTATGTTTACAATTAATTAATAATTTCCTTCTTTAATAGCTTTGATGCTAACATTGCTCCCGATACACTTCTTCCGTAGGAGTCACAACGATGGGTTTGTTGTCCAAAAGCTGCTATTGCCCGGTGGTTTCCTTACATATTCCCCAAGTGTTTCCGGGTAAGAGTTATCTTTGGCTTAACACTTATTTGATAAAGAAGAAATTTGCTAATTTTTTTGGAGTTAGAGGTTCAGCTCTTAGAAGTGTTACTGGTTTCTTTCCAAATTTGAAGAAAGACGGAATCTTATTGTTCCATGGTTTGTAATAGCTTTCAGGCGAAAGCCATAATAGTTTTAAATTGTATGCGCAGACATTACCCCTTTGGGGAGTTGCCTACCCGACTGTGAGTCTTGAGGCCATGGGCGCGTCGGCGAGGTTTTCATTATTTAGTTTATTGGGAAGGGGCTCAAGTCCTATTAACTTAGTTTGACAGACTTCTTGGTATATGAGGTCATTTGGGTTAATGGATACAGTTCCATATGAAATGTAAATTCGAGCTCTTGTTTGAAGTAAGAAATATTTAAACTATTTTCCTGTACATTATACATGTTATCCTTGATACGAAATGCAATATGACACCTGCTTGAAATGTGAAATTCTTGAATTTTGTTTTCCTATACATTTTACATGATATTTTTTATACGAAACATAATTCGACTTCCGTCTGGAAATATGAAATCCCTAAATTTGTTTTCCTGTACATTTACATGATAATCTCTTTCACGATTTCTGTACAGTAATGATATGGTAATCTTGCTATGGAAACTCGAATTAGGGTTCCACTTATTATGTTGTTTTCAGGAAGTCTTGCGACTCTATGTTAAATAACTTAAACCTTGCCTTGTAGAATTAGAATGTCTAATTTTTTCTTCTGTTTGTTTAAATATCTGATATTCTTAGTTAAGTTTCTCAAGGTTGACCCTGTCGGTGTTAACCCGAAGGGATTTCATCTCCGCACAGGGTTTGAAAGATCTTACGAGTTTAAATTTATTTATTAGACAATTACATTAGAAATCTAGTCCAGTGTAACTCTAGGGTATATACCCTTATAACACCCTGCTACATAGACTCTTCCCATTTGTTCGGCTCTCGGGGTTCTAACCCCGATTATCGAGCCTACGGTAACGATTGCTTTCCACTTAAGGGTTCTAGAATTATTTTTAATTTTCTTTTCTTGTAAATCTTTCTTTCTGTTCTTTGGTTTCATGGTTAATTTTTCTAGTTTGCATTACTAAACTTTACACAGACAACCAAAGAAATGCTTACCAGATTCACTACAATAGTAATTCTATCATAAATATTTTCCAAACATTTAAAGACTCGTACAGGTCTTAATTCCATAGCTTGTACTACCCCAGAAATAAGGGTTTTTCCAGTTCTAAATAGATGTTGACTTTACTATAAAACATTATTGGTATCTAAGGTGACCAGTTGGTTCCAACTCTACCTTTCCTACTTCTATATAGATTTAAATGCAATTAATTAACCTATTGTTAACTTGTTAGGTACCTTTTCAACATCTTTTCCAATCTCAGAATAAGACACATAATTTAATTTACGCAGCAATTAATTTCCAATGGTACCACTTACCTGTGTTGTGCTTCAAAGGAAAGAACTCCAATGGAAGATGTCACCTCTCTTTTCTGCTGCTTATCAGCCTCCCATCCATGAGATTTGTCTTTCGAGACCAAATCCCCCCCCAAGCTTACTCACAAGACCACAGTCTTCTACAAGTTGCTCGCACAGAGTGCTTATGCTATCTGATCATCACTAGAATTAGCAGTTCTCCCCCTTACCGCCTGACCTATCAGCACGGTTTTTACTCCCCTACATTCCTTTTCTTTGGAGCATAACCCAGTTAGGGGAGGTAGTTAGGGTTTTTCAGGCAACTGCCTTTTTCCAACTTCCCATCCTGAGAAGTTACACAGTTGGCTATATTCAAATCATTTTTCTATTTCAATAATTAACAACATTGTTTAAGTCAAACAATAAAAATCATAATTATCCAGTTTGTTTCTTATTGAAATAAAATATTTACAGTATTTCTGGGGACATCACATTGTGTTTCTTTTGTACACGACTCGACTTAACCTAAAATGAACGCGCCTGGATTTTGGTGTTCAGATATGAATTATGGAATTCACCATTTTCCCACATTAATTGTCAACCCAAGACTCTTTTGGTTATTTCAAGGCTACCATGTAAGGTCTATGCAGGCCACAATTTCCGTACCCAACATTGTGTATTCAATCAACAACATGAAAATATGTAACAACAAGCAATAACAATATCAACAATCAGAGTAACAAGAAGTTAAAAATTCACAGCAACACAACTTAATGAACCATTACAAAAATAAAGAAATAGACATAATAGAAGATAAATCTACACACACCACTAATCCAACAACACCTGGTTAGGAGATTGCGCCAAACTCCCTTATTAAGGCTATGGTAAAATATCAAAGACTAACAAATATTCAGAAGATCAAGATTGCATTAATCAAAATAAAATTACAGAAGTTTGTTGCTACATGCTCATAAATCTCATATCTCTCTTTAGTGGTTGCTCGATTTTCTAGTCCCATAACTTTACTTATACATTCAATGTTACAAAGATAGTATCGATGATTTCCAGAGATTATTGCAACTGTCTACCTAAAAGTATACAACGATCATTGAGACACAAAAAAATATGAATATATCAAATGTATTGGTCCAATGAACTCTCTTGGGTGGAATCATCGTTACAACCAACATCCTATGCTAGCGCTGCCAACTCATTCACAACCATACGCTGAATTGTATTTTGCTGATCATCATCCTTTCAAATATGTAAAGAAACATGTGTTAGCAAGTTGCATAAGTAACACCCCCTAGGACTATGCTTCATTGATTAATAATTCACAAAGATATGACAAATAAATATACCTTCATTGCTTGAGATACAAAGTAATCGTGCAAGGACATGAAATAGGTGAAGGAAAGGGGTAAAAAGGTAGAAAAAAGTAGGCAAATTTAGCAACCAACAAGTCCCATCTAGTATAAAGCCTTGGTTTGCAAATACTTACTGATTTTCCTCAGCTCCATCTGTCAGCACAAGAGAGTGATGCAATGGTATTTTCGAAAATCAAGGTGAGTGTGCAGTGCAACTATGTCTAGGTTCACTTACTGCAAAAAGGGGGGGGTGTGAGCCTCTAAGTGAGAGGTAATAGTACCACTTGGGAAGAGACACACATCAACCAAAAGGAGTTGTCCAATATCCAATGGAATATTCTACAACAAATGGGACGGTTGTTAAAATGAGTGAACAAGGGAAGATCCGCCTAATATCCAACGGAATTGTCCACAACAGATGTGACGATTTTTATAACTGATAAGAAAATAAAGGTTTGTCTAGTATCCCACAGAAAAGTCTACAAGGATGAAACAACAGTAACATCCATTACAAAACATTCCCAACAAAATAAGTACTAAAATAACATTTAATCGATGGAGCATGCATTGGTTTAACATTATAGGACACCTTGTTCTCCTTAAGTCATTTGTATCAACAATTCTAGTGTTCTAGCTTTCAGCACTTTTAGCGCTACAAAGGAGTTCCACATAACATCTCTCCGGCCCTTAGAAAACTCTTATGGTGGGGAGGAAAATATCAAACTAATGATTTCATTTAATTAACTAGAACACAATTTTTTCCCCTAATTGTAATGGAGAAATCATGATTAAGGATTCAACCTACATGTATCTAGCAATAAGGGCCAAATTGTTATAGAGAATAATTTCAACAAACAATGTTTGGTGGAAATAGGGCATACATGGAAATTACTTGTTAGCATATTGTCTTCAATGTCTTGAGACTCCTCCATCTCAACTTCTTAATTCTCTCATCTAAAATTTACTTAAATAAACATTTTTAGTACTCCAAAAATAACTTACATGGATTCATGGGAATGGCCATCATATCTGATTTAGTTCAAACAACATTTTGGGTAACCCTTCATTGCATTCTATCCTAGCTCTTCATGGACTTTGTGAATGCTTAAAACATAAGCACAAATTCTCTTTATTAGAAATTTTTTGGCTAGAGTGTTTCTAGGGTATAGTTTCATTAGTGTTTCAATGTATGTGAGCATATTGTTGCTTTTATTGTATTCATGGAATATTCTTTAAGTGGCTATTTTCCAATGCTATGGTGAGGATGCTATATAATGATTATTTTATATATGTTATTTTATATTAAAATTAATTTGATCTTTTATTTTATATTTTTGAAAATTTAAATCCTTGAACAATTTCACTTATAGTAAATAATAATAAAACATATTTGTTAAATATCATCACACTTCCAATTTTAACATTAACTTACTACCACCATTCCTACCAAAATTGGTATGCTAACATTAACTTACCACCACCATTCCTACTAAAATTGGATATGTATTACTATTCTAACAAATGTGAATAGATGTGAAAAAGTGTTTTTCATCTTCAACCATCTTAGTGTCACAAAGGTGGCAAACTCTTTCGTCCTAGGATGTTTTGGGAATAAAACAATCTCTTTCATCCTAGGGTGTTTTGGGAATATAACAATAGTACGTTTCAGTGTGAAGCTCATGAGAATTAGTTTTTATCTTTACAATTTTCATTTTTGTCTTAGCATTATATGATTATTTATATATATGATTATTAGTATATTATTATTAACAATCACATAGTAACCTACACTTAATAAAATTAATATATTATGCTAATTTTGTAAACACAAACAACCATAATTTCTTAAATATCATGGCAATTCCATTTTTAACAATGTTGTGGTTGGAACTTACGGCCACCATTCCTACCAAGATTGGTATACATTAGATGCCTGAAAATAATTCCAATGAGATTTGTCAAACTTTGAGATCGTTATTGTTGTCATTGACATGAAAGGTCTGTCAAACTTTGAGATCGTTATTGTTGTCATTGACCTGAAATGCAATTATAGCAAAGAGTCAATGCATTGCATGGTGGTGGAATGATCGCTATTAATTGGAACCAATTTTTTGGGCACTTGAATTGGTGAACTATCTCTCATTCAATTGAACACGGATATGCATATAATAGAACGTGGTCACCATCACTCTCTGTATTTATTTATATGAAAAATCTGCATTGTCTCATAATAAAAATATAGTTATTTTTATTCTTTATAATTATATATATTTACTAAAAGTCCGAATCATCGATGTCTTACATAAATTGGTTTTACTGAAATATTATTTAAAATATATTCACAGTGTTTATAAAATATCATTTCTTCGGCTCAATTGCCTTGAGATGGCTGTGAATTCCACATAGCGGATGGTGACAGTTATAGCTGCAGATTTCATGCAACGTTTTTTTTGTAGTGTCTTTTGCACAAAACTTAAAGTTAACCTTCATGTTTTTTTTGGTGTTAAGATCGTTATTCTACACTTTCCTTACTTGATAAGTACTACTTATTGATATATATAAATATAATTATTTTGATTTTTTTCGTGGTTTCATGTAAATATGTGGATAAAGTGGAAAATGAGTTAATGGTGGAGTTTGATGTTAATTTTAGTTTAAGTATATCAAAATTATAAAATTAATACGGTTGTTATAGATTTAATGTTTATTAGTTTATTTTATTGAATTTATATCAATAATATGAGTAATGGATATTTCCTTAAAAATTATAGTTTATTTTTTGGATATTTTGGTTATAAATAAATATTGAAGGAAGATTATTAGTTTTCTTGAAGAAGTGTAAGTTTTTTTATCTCTCTAATTTTCATAGTATCAAATTCTATGTTATTGATGTAGATTCTAGCGTAGTTTTATCTTTCATATTTCTTTTTTTACAATTTTATATCACAACGATGGAGGATATGCAAAATATTTTGGGCACTTACATGAAAACATATTTAGAGGGAGCTATTATAGAATGATGCACATATGCTTGTTTTTATCTTAATATTGATACAAGTAAGGATCTTAACAATTCTCAAATGGTAAAGGAGGAGATGAACTCAAATATTAGATTTATGAGAATACAAGGTTTTGGTGTAGGAGTTGTCACATTTTGTGACATCTACATGGTTCTTGTTCTTACTCACAAGTTAGTATTATAAGGGGAAAATGAAAAAATCTAAATAAAATAGTTGGGTGCTTTTTGTATACTAAAAAGGAGAAAAAGGATAATGAAAATAAGCATACTACAAATTCAAAAAAAGTTAATATGACTTGTTCAAAAGTGTTGTTTGAAGAACCCTATCTTAGTATGATAGGATAATTGGCATAGACATACATATCAAATTGAAGTGATAGCTCTTGTCCTCATGAAACTAACACCTTTAGTTTCAATTGGTCTCCTTTTAAATTTCTAATATCCCATTACTTGAATTATGGGTAATCATTATAAATATAAGAATAATATCACTTTTTTTTTTTAGGATTAAAATTCATGACTAAATAATACACACATTAATATTTTAATTTTTTAAATCGATACAATTTTTAAATACAAAAA
>APFE030828413.1:2584-31536 GCA_000404065.3 Pinus taeda
ACAATAATAATATAAAGCCACAAAAATAACAATAGAGGGATTCTATGGGGCACAATAATAACAATATGGGGATAATAGGGGCACAAAAATATTAATAAGGGATGCAACTACAATATTAATGGGCTAATCACTAGTATTATAGGGACACAACAGAACACTTCATGTTCTGACTGACCCCATTTGAAGCGAGAGTTTTTCTTGATCATTGCTTGGAGAGGTGACACAATTCTTGAGAAGTCGGGGACAAACCTTTTAACAAAATTGATTTGACCAAGGAAGTATTGCATTGATTTTTTGTTATGGGGTAAGCATATCTCATAAATATCTTTAATCTTATCTGGATCAATATGGATTCCAGATTTAGACACTATGAATCCGAGAAGCTTTCCTTCACTTAATGCAAAAGAGGATTTTTTTGGATTAAGTGAGATCCCATACTTTTGACAATGTTGATCTGCTTTAAATATCTGAGGTGATTACTACGTTTTTTACAATAAATTGTTATGTCATCTAAGTAAATCACCACTGACTTATTCACTAATCCTTTAAATGCAATATCCATGGCCCTTTGAAATGTGGCTCCAGTATTAATAAGTTTAAATGGCATCTTTTGATATGCATATGTGCCCCATTTGGTTCTAAATGTTGTTTTCATTTGATCCTCTGGATGGACTAAAATTTGGTTATATCCTGAGAAGCTATCTAAAAAGGATGTCAATTCAAACCCTACAACTGATTGTAATATTTGTTCCATAGGGGGTAATGGAAAATTGTCCTTTTGGCAGGCTTTATTGAGATTTCGAAAGTCAATACAAATCTGAATGTCTCCGTTTTTCTTCCTGACTAGTACTAGGTTCGAAACCCATCTAGAATATCTAACAAGAAAAATAATTTAGGATTTTAATAATTTATTTAGCTTAGAGTTAATCTGACTTTCCATATTAGGATGGATTTTTCTCAGCTTTCGCTAGACTGGTTTCTCGTTAGAGATCATCGGAATTGTATGCTGTATGATTGAAGTATCGTAAGTTTTTAGGTCATCGTAATTCCAGGAAAAGACCTTTTTATACTACTTCAAAAATCGAACGAACGTTGATTTTTCCTCTAGAGTTAAACCAAGACCTAAGTTGATATTCTACGGCTTTATGTCAGTTCCCAGATTCACTAATTCATATCTCAGTGTTGAACTTTGAAGTTTTGAATTGGTGGACCTTTTAAATCTGTCCTTTAAATCATAAAGGTCTTCCAATTTGACTACAGATTTGGGTATAGCATTATTTGTGCTTTCTTGTTATAACTTCTTGTCATGTTGGTCCTCATCAATTATTTGATTATTGTAAGAGCCTTCTGAAGTCAGAAAACTTACAATATTAAGGTCATCGTTAAAAACTCTCCAATTGGTAACATTATCCGAGATGGAGGGTCTAAAGATCAATTTGATTGAGAATATTTTTGGACTATAGTCTTCTGAGGGAATGAGCTTGGAAGCTACATTAACCAAGAGGTCAGCACTAGCATTTTGGAGTCTGGGAATGGATGAAATACTAAATGCTATAAAGTGTGCAGTTAGGTCTTGTACTAACGATTGATAATGCTTTAAATGACCTGATAGACAATGTATAGTATTTTGTACTTGCTTAATAACAATCTGATAATCACCAAAGAATTGTAGATACTTGATGTCAAGTCTGATTGCCTTATATAACCATTGCACTAGAGCATTGTATTCTGCAATGTTGTTTGTGCAATCAAACTCGAGTCTACAAATTAGCATGGTTTTCTTTCCTTTTGGACTAATCAATACACAACCTAATCCATCTCCATCATTAGACTTAGAACCGTTGACAAATAATTTGAAAAACAAAGATTTATTTACAGGACTATCTACAAAATTGATGCATTTAGAACCATCCGTTTGAGAAAAAATTTCTACATGAGATAAAACTAAATTCTATAAAAAAGGTGAAGTATGAGCATTGAAATTCCCTAAGGACAAGTCAACAGAATAGTTCCCAATTAAATTGTTGCTGTATGCTATAGGTTCATTTTCTCCTTCCAACTCCGTTACTATGTACTTTTGGTGTCTTTCTCGCTCAACCTTTATCTGATTTGGTTTACCATTATAAGGGAGTCAATCGCAAAGTAACTGTGAAGCTTTTCAGACCAATCCTTGCTAAGAATTAAACCATAAAATCCAGGAATGTTTGGAATGAGAATGTCAATGACTTGACATACATGTGGATTCAATGAGAGCCTTATGGTCACTTGATTTAGTTCGCCAATGACTTCAACTTAAGACTAGTCTAGCCGCACTATGCGTACTGTAGACTTTTGTGGTTGGATGTTTAACTTTGAACAAATTGTTTTAGGCAAAATATTAGATGAAGCACCAGAGTCTACGAAATAGTTATGAAATTTTTTATTGAAAACTTCAAAGGTAAGGAGGAATGGAGGAGTATGGAATTTTGACCTACCTCTAATTAAAGCAATGTCATTTGGGTCAACTTTGTTTGACATACCAGTTGGAGGTCTCCCCATTTCATGAGTAGCTTGTGAGATTACAATGGCAGGAAGAGGTGCAACAGGTACTGCATGCAGCTCTTTCAAAAGTAGTTTCTGTTGATGCTTCAATTTACTCAGCTCATGAAAAGTAATGTTGGCCCTAGTCTTCTTCATTTCTTCAACAATATTATACTCCATTTCATCAGATATGATAAGTGTTTTAGATGGAGTTGATGAATCAGGTTGGACTGGGTTTGTCTGAGTCGCTTTTGGTGATGATTTCTTACCTTTGACTTTATCTTTGGAAGCTGGGTTGGGTTTTTTTGTTTAAAACTAGATTGTGGAGGATCGAGTTGATTTTTGCTTCTGGTAGTGACCCATAATGCATCTTGATCCTCTTCATTTGGGAGGATGAAGTCCCACATTCCCTATAGTTCTACAACTTCATCTTCATTGGAAACTTCTTCTTCTTCTCCTTCAGATTCTACGTTTGTTATAGCGTTGAGAGGCTTTGGATCGGTTGAAGGATTCCTCCTGAAAGGCTTATAAGGTTTCTTAGAAGAAGTCTCTGCCACTTAATTTTTAATATCAACCATTTTGTTAGACATGGTTTTTAAAACTTTTTGTAATCCTTCCAAGCCGAATGGGTCCTTTGATTGTTTTTTCTTAGGGCCATTTCTAAAAGCAACTTTCTTAGATTTTCTTTCATCAACAATGTTTTTCTTTTCTAAAGCTAAGATACGTTTTTCTACCGCTATCGCTTCTTTCATGTTTTCAGTGGATGTTGGCTTGGCAGCCCTATCTACAAATATTTCAAAGACAAGGCAGATATATACCATTCACTTCGAACCTCTTCGCTAGGCTTGGATGTTGTAGGGATTTTATTTAAGAGTTTATTGAATTGCGAGTTGAAGTCTTTGATAGGTTCTCTTGATTCAGTTTTAAGATTTGAGAGATCATTGATTAATGTCGCTGTAGACCTATCATCACCGAATTTAGTCAAGAACTTCTCTTGGAAAATATTCCAACTAGTAATGGATCCTAATGGTAATGAAAAATACCAGGACCTAGCCGCTCCTTGCAAAGTATATGGGAAAAGCCTAACAACAACGTCTTCTTCCGTAACTCCATTTAAATTTATTGACAACATAAAGTTGTTTATGTGTTCTTCTGCTAGTATGCCTGCATCTGGGTTAAAATTGGGGAGCCATTTCTTAGGATGAGCTGGTAATTGACTCAAGTGTGTAGGCATTGTGACTGCCCCTAGATTGTTCCATGGTCTTTGTGCCATTGTTGAGATACTAACAGAGGAAAGTGCAGATGAAGTAAGTGGTTGGGAAGACCATGCTGAAGTTCCAGTTACCTGTTGAACAACAATATGGAGTAGGGGAGTGGATGGTTGAATTTGCAATTGATTAGATGAAATCGACGATTATGATGAAAGAGTCCCACTATTGGACTCTTCCAGTGTCTTCCTTGCTCTCTTTATTTTAGGCAGAGGTAATTCTATTGGTTCAATACCAAGCTTTTGAATCTGCAATGTGGTAAGAGGATGGGAAGGAATATATTGCGAAGTCACACTCCCTTGAGATAACTCAGATTTCTGTGGTGATATTGAGAATCCTTAAATTTTATGAATTAAAGACTAAACCTCAGGAGGTTCAATAGTGGATTTATCTAAGGTGTTCTGGTTTTCAGCAGTGATTGTTGTTTCCTCAACTTCTCGCTTAGGATTTGGAGACTCAGAATGCGATGGAGAAGTCAGGGGAGGTGTTGAGGGCGATTTACTCTCAAAATGGGCTACGGGTTTAGATTTGCTTTCCATTCATATTTCAAGCCCTCCTTCTAGCTCCAAATATGTTGAAGGCCCGAAAATCGGGTCTACAACAAGGGGGATAACCACCCTGTTCGGACCTTGAAAGCAGCTCCTTTTCCATTTGGGATAATGGCTCCGACTGGGGATAATTGGACCAATTTCCCAATATGTTTGTGAAAATGCTAAGGGAATGATGTTTTTCTCTTGAAAGATTTATGGGGAGAATGCTTTGTTCTAAATCTAATCTAACATATGCAATTTTATCCTAATGAAGGAAAACATCTAACTTAAACTATCTCGGGAGTAACATTTTGTTTATGCGATCTAAAATAATTTCCAACAACGATTGGTAATAAAAATCATTCAATCACTATGAGAAAATAATACATTAAATATGACTGTTTCGTATAATAAATTAGCCGAAACAATTATGAAAAACACATCACATGATAAGTCATTCATACACTTAGCATAAAAAGAATAGTTATCACCGTACAAAAGTGCAAAAATGGTAACTGAGCATTCACGCTTTCATATATAAACAACTGAAAATAATATATCACTTAGCACATAAGCAAAAAGTATTAAGAGATAAATTTACCATTGATAATAGGTTCTACTCATGAGCTTCGATGATATAGATTTATCTTCAAATAATTCAATATCCATTAAGAGTACATAAGTGCATTTCAGTAGCAGACTTTAAACTCAGATATAAATAAATCTCGTTCCATTCATTTATCAAAACCACCTTAGAGAGGGAAAAAGTGCATGTTTTGAAGAATTGTTTTTGACAAATTTCTGGACCCTTCTCCAATGCAATGAGAAGGGTTAAATTAATACTATCTAAAATCTGAAAATAGTTATTACAAAAATATAGGAGGAGGTTTAAACGACCATCCTCATTTAAAGAAAAAATGAACTAAAATCAAACTAAAACTGTATCTATGCTAAATTATGCATCTGTTCTTTTAAGTTGCAAATGTCCAACATTGGCTTCAAGAGTGTCGGTTGGACGACCTCAGATTTCAATTGACCTGTGAATACAGAATCAACGAGTGTTAGCGCTATCTTCACGGTGGTGGTTATGAGTCAATTTAGAGTCATCCATTGGCTATGTGGTTTTACCAAATACTGCTAGTAAGTGTCCCAATTTAACATGTTTACCTGCTTAATTGACTCTGCCTTTTCTTATGCCGTTTTCTTCCACCTTGTTTGCAGCTGCTGTGACTTTGGGAGGAATTCTGGAGTAGTCTCTGATATTAAATTTGCTCTGTGCAGATTTTCGTTGATGTAGTCGATGATATTACTTGCTACTGTTGCTGCTTCTTCCACTTCCTTCTCTGCTTCCTTGATCTGTTCATCCCATTTCGCAAATAACATTTCTTTGTGGGATTCATCAATCCTAGGAAATTCTTCTCTTTTTCCTTTCTCCAATTTCTGCCAATCCACAAAGTCAGAAAATTTCTTAAAAACTAAATCATAATCAAGTCGTAAGTCTACGACTTGATTTGTGATGTAGTCACTTTTTGCAAAATGGGAACTCCATTGCATGATCCTTTGGCAAAGCATTTCTTCTTGTTGTAAGAGCTGGTCATTTAGGGCAAGGGATTCTATGATGAATTCTTCAATTTTAGGATCGTCCTTGTGTAGTTCTATTGTGGCCTGTAATTGTTGTTCTTTATCGGCCATACTATTTTGATAACCCAGCTGCATTTGCTGGAAGTCCTGTTGTAGCTTTGCCAATTGCTCCTCTGCTTCTTGGTTGACACTGGCCTACTGTAGTTGTTGTTCCAAAAACAAAATTTTGTCTTCGTTTTCCCTTAGTAACACTTGAACTTTAGATGCTTTATCAATTGTGGCAAAAGCATATGCCCTTGCGATTTGAGAGATTCTAGTCAAGTTCTTTGATGGATCAGTAGTTAGGTCTTGCCAAAGGATGTCCAAAGGTTCAGCTTCTAGCGAGAGCAAACTGTATATTCTCCGCTTCTTCCTTTGTCTCCTAACAACAACTTTATGTTGCAGACTATAAAATACATCAAGAGGAGGAATCTCATCTATTTCAGTACAATTTTAGATGACGGATCTACAGGAATGTGCTCTGTCTCTTGAGTATTAACAACCCCTTCTATTATCATCTCTGTGGTTATTTGTATTGGGTTCCTTGGTGGCTTTGCGCTCTGCTCCTTATTGTTTATTAGCTCATTAAAGTTCTCCCATTCCTTCACTAGATCTACTATGATTGGCTTTTTCAGCTTTGTGAGGGGAGCAAGAGTCTCAACCTATTTTTGGGACAAAATCTACTGATCAAGATTCTCTATCGACTGGGCTATATCTTTAACTGACCCTTCGCTTCTATTGTGTTCGGTCCCTGACTGTTTATTAGATCTTTCAGCTGATTCCCTTTCATACTTTGATTTAGATTTTTCTTCTCCTGAACTTCCACTTATGCTAATGCTGGGAGTGGGCTCTCTTATTGGTTCTATGTGCAATTTGTCCAATGGGACATTTGCTAATCTCCATTCTTTGTAATGACTAAACTCTTGGAGTTTTGCTTGGTCAAACTGAATTTGGGCCATATGTAAGATTTCTTTGAGAGTGCTTAAAAACATCATCAAAGAGATCATCTTCTTTAATGAACACTTATATTTTGACTGTTGTTGTGAAATTATTTATAATATCAAAGGGATCGTACTGTCTCCCTGGGAACTTTGGTAGCTATAGACATAGCATGTTATATACCTCCTTAAAAGCATGACCTAAATCGAATAATGCAAAAGCTCCACCGACCACAAGGAATTGAGGCCAGATGGCCTTCTTCTTATCCTTGAGTTCTCTGCTCATCCCCCCAACACCACAGGTTTGGTAAGCTATCTCTCGGGCCATAAGTTTGTTAGGAACATACAAAGGAAGCACATGAGGAGAGGCAATGCTCCCAAATACCCTAATGTAGGTGAATAAATCCTCCCTAAACCACCTTCCCACAAGGAGAATGTCAATTTCACCTTCTGGGGAGAATCTTGGGGCGTCTATGTTATATAACATTTTATGAATAGGAAGCATCACTCCATGACATATTTTATAGAAATGTGGGATGAAATTGGATTCCCATAGTTCTTTGTGGTATACTTTAATAGGTAGAGGGTTATGTACTGTCCATTTCCACCCCATGATGGGAAAATCAAAGACAAAAAAAATAGCATCCATGACGTAGGTGGCTAGAAAAAAGGGAGGGTAAAACCTCCAAGAAAAACTTCTTTTAGTTCGATAATTTAAAATAGCAGACGCTAAATTATCCGATAAGATTTGAGCCCAATCCATTATGATGGCATTAGTGGCTGCATCCAATAAAGGCAACCACTCAGACAAAAACTTATTGATATCTGGCTACCCAAATAGCCTACACAACATTGCAGCAGTAAAACAATAGGGAGAAGAGAGGGAGCCAGTGGCGTACATACCATTTTTATCCTTCTTTAATGGCTCCTCCTTCACGGACCTGCTTTTAGTGCATTCCACCAAATACTCGTTCTCTTTGGTGAATTTTTCCACAAATTGTTTGTTATAACTAGTCTGGGGTTCTGGGAGGTGATACATATGCCTCAAATTTCTTGGGGTAAATGACCCCATGACTTCCTGGTTCTGTGTCTTGAATTCCCTGTCGGATATATGAGCATGGTCTATCACCCATTTTACCATATCTGTGTAAGGGAGTATCTTCGGCCTCGCTGCAACATGGTGCAGAAACGAGCATGCAAGATTTTTTAGTGATTCTTTGGATGACCCATGTCCATCTACCGTAACTGTAACCTCCATGACTCTCGGGTTTCTTCTTCTAGCAGTCGATACATGCCTTCCCAAGTAAATATCCCTGCTTCCCTGGTATAAGAGGTGTTCGTAATTAATGGAGTCATCTATGATTTTTCAGATACTGGAGCTTTTCCTTCCTTTCCTATTACGTTTTGCGTGCTGCTCTGTGTGTTGTTCTGCGTACTTCTCCTACAATTTCATAAGTAGAGAATGAAGACACAATAAGGAAGATAATGAATAATGAACAATAATAAGGTGACGTGAAAGATTTTAATTTTAAAATGATATCAAAGATATCACCTTGCTTGAGATAGTCCTTTTAACCAGATCTAAATAATTTTTAATAAATAACCATCAATGGGCCGTTAAATTAACATTAATGCTCATAACTCTTGCATCAAATGATGGAAAGTAATATCATTAAACTCTGAGCCCTTAGATCTGTGATAAAGCGATTTTGTGATTTGCTTCGCAATATTGCAGATTGCGATATCTTAAGAATTGTTATCCTTAACAGTCATTTGCGAGATGCGATTTGCGAGAGCTTTATCACATTTCACAATATCTGGGCATTTTATAATAAGTGGCACTGTGGTCAATGGAATCTATGATATTCAATGAGTTTATAAGGCTTGCGATCTCGCATTCTCGCATTCTCGCTTTTTCACATTTCAAATAGTTTCTTTATAAAGGATGCCCGTCATTACCCTTTGCGATGCGATGCTTATCATTAAAAGATTGGGTGTTAATGTTTTTGCTTAGTACTCAAGACTTTCTGCTTACAAGGGTTTTCCTAGCTTTGTGGTTGTACTGCGCTTTTCATAAGGAGGCTTAACAATTATAACATTTTTTATGTGCATGAAGCGTGAAAAGGTAGGAATTCATATTTTTGGGAGTTTTGCTTTGATATCATGTTTTATTGAAAACAAAAAGACAATGTTAAGTGCTAAGTTTTGATTTTTTTAAAAGGGTCCCCATTTATTAATGTTATTGCTAATACTAATAAAAAGGGGGGTTGTTGATGCTCACAACAGACCCATGTCCCTTCGCAAATACATTAAACTTCTTGTACGGAGCAACACTCTCTTTCTCACCTACATCATAAGGTATTTCTCACTTCAGTGGCCATTTACCTTTAGTCCTTTCATTCCCTTTTCAACCCTGATAGATTCTGTTTTATGATCCGATTGCTCATAACACTGCTTCAACTTCCTAATGAATTCTTCCAATGACCAAGGCTCATCATACTCAATCTAATCCTTAAATGCTACTGTAAATCCATTGAAAAGTCTCTGAAATTTTGTCTTCTCATCCTTAAGATACAACACATACCGCAACAACTCTAGGAACTTAGTCGTGTACTCTTCATCTATTATTGATCCCATCTTACTTTCATAGAACTCCTTGGCCTTATTCTCATAGTACCTCTCTGACGATTATTTCTTCCTGAAGAGTCTCTTGAGTTCATGCCAAATCAACTCCTCTATCCTAATGTCTCTGACACACTTCAAATATTCCCTCCAAATGCCTGCTTTCCCTTGAGGCTGAAAATAAATTTCCTAGCCTTCATGTTCTCTGTGTAATCATGCAACTAAAAGAACTTCTTCATTCCAAGTAACCATGCTTATGCATCCTCTAACTTCTTAAAATATCTATCAAATGTAGGTGACTTGGCTTTCTTGAACTCATCCGACAAATATCCCCCAGCACTCCTCCTATAAGGATGATAATGATGATGAACATGATATCTATCTAAACCAAAACTAGAGTAGAACCCATATCCACTACCTCTCCTATCAAGTGTATCCAAGAACCTTCCGTCTCTAATTGTGTGATATGTGTTCGACCTATGCCCACTATGATACCTACTACCATATGCCCCATTAGTTCTATCCTCCTATCTATAAATGATTTGTGATTGTCTATGTATTTGCAAGTCTGAAAAACTCTAAAGGATGACTACATTTACCTCTACTTTTTTTCCTGTGCCCTACAAGTCTCCCCTGTGACTGAATAATTATGTCATTATCTTCTTTGCAACTTATGATCTCTGCCTTTAAACTTCTCAAAGTGTCAGCTATGTCTAGAAAGTACTCATCTCTTGGATTATCATCCAATTTTAAGGGGAGTCTTGAGAACTGTAATCCATCATTTTTCTAGTCATCTTTTATCCTCTTCTTCCTACAAACATACCATGTCAGATAACCAAATACAAACACAATCAACATACATCAGTGATGTTCAGGGAGGCTATCTTGTCTACAAAATCCATCCATATTAGCATGATACATGTATATACATAATCATATCAAGATAACCTCATCGTGCATGATAATACCAACTTCATACCATGATCTCATGCACGAAAACCATAACCATGACAATGCATGCATAACAACCATATAGACACTCACATGCATGTATGGCAAACGTATTCTTCCCATTTAGTCCAAGTATTGAACCATATTTGATACTAATCTGTAACCACCCCTCCAACATTTACCCACTTTTATCGACCTACGAGGGTAAACATGAGATGAGGGCTACTATGACATGACTCGACCTCCTAGGTCCCATTAAGGAAGTGTGGTCATCTAGTGATGACAAATTGGCCTTTCACAACATCCTATAGGTGCTACAAGACACTTAGGGGATGAGAAACCATCCCAGGTGGACACACTCTAAGTTGTACCCCTCCTTCTCTTCCCTGGGCCCTCAACTGCACCCATAAAAAGGCATCCATGAAGTTGGAAGCCTCCAACTGCATGCATAAGCTTACATCCATGTAGTTGCAACCCAAACTTTCTAGTTAGGAGCATGTAGTCCTAGATTCTAAGCCCAAATTCTAGGTCACCCTCTAGACCACTGCCCAGAACTTCCTGACTTTCCAGAATCAATAATGACACGATGACAAAGCCATTCAATCAAAATTGACCTAACCAAGGCTAACCATGCCATGCATTTCATCAAACATATTGGGAACATGTAATCTATAGGTCATGAATGAATATCTGAATATAGGGCTCTGATACTTATCCGAAACTCATCAAGAAGGTCTAATTCCCTCTCACAATAGCTACAATAACATTTTTTAGCTCATGTAATCATCAACCATCCATAAACTAATCAAAACATGTCAAGAGCCATAACTAGAACTTGTTACGAAACCATGCTTATAACCAACATATAAATAGAAAAATAACCATGATAGGACAACAATCAAAGCCACATAATAACAAGTAAAAATACTCATGAAATATAAGAGGAAAGGAGCTCTTATTAACATATGAAAAAACCAACAAAGTCAGGGACTTCCATGTACTATGCTACTATAGAGTGGGCTGAACCAAATATTTCTTTCAGCCAATCACCCCCCTGCCATATTCTAAGCATGAATGTGGGAATCAAGAGAAAAACAACAAGGGCTCTTTGGAGATTAAACCACCTCCACCCTCAAGATTTACCGCAATCCTGCCAAAACCGATCAAGGGCTCACTAGGCCTAAAACAAGAACACAAATAACGAGTTTTTTAATTTTGTGGAAAAACCTGTGAACAGTTTTGAAACAAACGTTTCGGACTAGCTTAGTGGGTCCATCATCAAGGCAATGAGATTTGTATTTGAGAAGAGAGAGCGTGAAATTGTTGAGCTTATTAATAGTTATTGAAAGAGATTTTTGATGTCTTCTTCTGTAGTTGGCTTACAAATGATTAATTATTAATAATAATAATATATTATTTATTAAATAAAGTATTTATTTTATTTATTATTATTAATATACAAACACACACACATATATATTAATAATTTATATTTATTTATTTATTTAGATTTATTTAATTTATTATGGTTTATTTATTTACATATATATATATATATATATATATATAAATATATAATATATATATATATATATATAATAGTTAGTATTATTATTATTATTTATTTATGTATTTTATTATATTTAATTTTATTTTAAATCTAATTCCTTTTTACGATCCTTAGCTAAATGTTAGTTGTTTTACTAGAGTGTATATAATTTTAAGGATTGTATTTATGTATTTATTAATAAATAATTTAGTTTATTTATTAATAAATATTTATTTATTTATTTTTTAATTACTTATTTATTTTATTTTTAATGAATGTGTGTAAATCTTTGATTAATGCTTTTTTATTTTATTTAATAGGGGTTTCCAGGTGTTACTTAACTTTAGACCATCATCTCTATTCATGTTATTGGAGGATTTTTCAATTTCAATTGCTTCCTTCACCCTTCTTTTTAAATAATGGTCTTCCTTGTGAATTAATCTTGCTTGTTCCATGCAAATATAGTGTGAGGAAGAATATGCATGCTCAACTAGACCTGATTTTTTTGACCTATTTCTTGAAATATCATTAATATGTTCTTTTAGCTTAATGCCAAATGATCTCCCTGTTTCACCTATATATGTATTTTGCCACATGAGCAAGGAACCGAGTATACTTCTTTGTGATTTTTTGGGTCTATTAGGTCCTTGGCAGAATCTAGCATGTTTTTGATGGTGTTAGGGGATGTGAAGGCAACCATAATGTTATGGTTGCTGAGAATTCCGGCGATTTTTTCTGTGGTTCCTTTAATATAGGGTAAGGAGATTCTAGGGTTATCTAGAGTCTTTCTTTTTTGGTTATTGGTTGTGGATTCTTTAATTATTTTTTGGATAATGTGTTTCTGATAGCCATTGTTTATAAAGACCTTGTAGAGATGGTTAAGTTCTTCTTCTAAATGTTCAGGGTCAGAGATTTTATTTTGTTACTAACTAGGCAGAAAATTTTGTTGCTGGGGTCCTTGTGAAGAATTCTATAGCAGCCACTTTTGCTAAGGTGTTCTTCCATCTTGTTATCATAATCTGTCCTCTCCATAATAACAGTGGAATTTCCTTTGTCTGCTTTTAAAATTATGATGTCCTTGTTCTTCTTGATGTTTTTTAAGGCTATGGCTTCTTCTTTGGAGATGTTGGGAGGAGGTCTGGTGTTTCTAAGAATTCTGGCGATGTCATGTCTAATTTCTTCAGCAACATTTTGATCTGTGTTTCTAATGATGACATCAATGTTACTTATGATATCATTCACAGGTATTTTTGTTGGAGATATAGTAAAACTAAGACCTTTTTCTAGCAGCGCTTTCAAGTTGTCATCTAATGCCAGCTTTAAGAGGTTGATAACTATTAAGTTTTTAATCGATTTGTTGTTGCTGGATTTTTCCTGCACCGAGAAGTTGCAAGGGTCTGGATTGCGAGAAGAGTGGTTTGTTTCAATCTACGCAGTGAAGGTGGTACGTTTTTGAACAAGAGAACCATGATTATTGCCGTCTAACTACGTATCAATGATTTGCGTGTTGGTGAGAGCGTGATGTCTGATGGGAGCACGATGTTGGATATCAACGCTGTCTCCTTTCTGCGTACTACCTTTAGTAATTTTAATTTTCCCTTGCGCTGTCTGGCTGATTAACTGCATGGGTGTATCATTATCGAGTATAATCTACGCTGTCTGGCTGTTTAACTATGTGGGTATATCATTCTGCGTGTTTATTTTTTCTTTGCTGGAGAGAGTTCCGTCTAACTGCATATCAATAATATCAACGCAGTCTCCTTTCTACGTGATATCTTCATTAATTTTAATTGTCCCTTGCGCTGTCTGGCTGATTAACTGCATGGGTGTATCATTATCGAGTTCAATCGGTGTTGTCTGGCTGTTTAATTGCGTGGGTATATCATCATTGACTACAACTTGCATTGTCTGGCTGTCCACCTGGGAGATGGTGCCACCACACTGCGAACTGAGAAGGCTTTTGTAAATCTGCGTGTTTATTTTTTCTTCGCTGGAGAGAGCACCTCGTGTGATGGGAGTGGTATAGTCGCTGCCATCACCTATGATATTAAATTCAAACTACGCTGTCAAGTTTTCAGGTTGCACGACATTAGTTGTAACCTGTGTTTTCAAGTTGTCCAACTGCGTTCTGGTGGCGTCATAATGCTTGCTAGCACTGTGTTGGTAAGTGTAGTCGTATTCATGGCCGATTTTCTGTGTCTGGGTTGTAGGATTCATGTTGAAGTCACCGTTTCCTAGGTTTTCAAGTTTTTTGGATTTCTTTGCTAAGCTGTAATAAAAAATTCTTTCAGCTTTGGCGAAGGTGAAGGCGTCTAAGTTTTGCCAGAGATCAAAGCGAAGAGTTGATGCACGCTTGAGATGCAAGCTTAGAAGTTTTTCAGAAATTTTAATTAGTTGGACTCTGGTAAATTTGATTTCATGTTTGATGAGGGTTTTACTGAGATTATTGAAGACCGAAATGTTCCAACCTCGTTTAAGGGGATGGTTACATTTGGCAAAATTTGGAATGAGGTTTTCATCCCTACATTGTTTTAGAAATATGAGATTTGAAATGCTTCTGGCTGTGGAAATTCTCATCTTCTCAAAATTTAGAGCATTGTTCATTATGTCCCTTCCATGGTGGGACTTAATGGTGTTAAAGAGGGAGTCCATACAGGTTGCTCGAATTTTTAATTTTGTGGAAAAACCTGTGAACAGTTTTGAAACCAACGTTTCAGACTAGCTTAGTGAGTCCATCACCAGGGCAATGAGATTTGTATTTGAGAAGAGAGAGCGTGAAATTGCAGAGCTTATTAATACTTATTGAAAAAGATTTTTGATGTCTTCTTCTGTAGTCGGCTTACAAATGATTAATTTAATTAATAATAATTTATTTATTTATTAAATAAGTATTTATTTTATTTATTATATATATATATATATATATATTTTTAAATAATTTATTATTATTTATTTATTTAGATTTATATTATTTTATTATTGTTTTATTTAATTTACATACATATATATATAATATTAGATATGATATATATATGATATTATTATATATTATTATTATTATTTATTTATTTATTATTATTTATTTGATTTTATTTTAAATCTAAATTACCTCTTTATCAATCCTTAGCTAAATGTTAGTTGTTTTTACTAGAGTGTATATAATTTTAAAGGATTGTATTTATGTATTTATTAATAAAATAATTTAGTTTATTTCTTATATTAATATTTATTTATTTATTTGTTTATTTTTTTAATTACTTTATTTATTTATTTTTTATTTTTTTAATGAATGTGTGTAAATCTTTGATCAATGCTTTTTTATTTTATTTAATAGGAGTTTCCAGGTGTTATTTAACTTTAGACCATCATCTCTATTCATGTTATTGGAGGATTTTTCGATTTCAATTGCTTCCTTCACCCTTCTTTTTAAATAATGGTCTTCCTTGTGAATTAATCTTGCTTGTTCTATGCAAATATAGTGTGAGGAATAACATGCATGCTCAGCTAGACCTGATTTTTCTGACCTATTTCTTGAAATATCATTAATATGTTCTTTTAGCCTAATGCCAAATGATCTCCCTGTTTCACCTATATATATTTTGCCACATGAGCAAGGAACCGAGTATACTTTTTTGTGATTTTTTGGGTCTATTAGGTCCTTGACAGAATCTAGCATGTTTTTGATGGTGTTAGGGGGTGTGAAGGCAACCATAATGTTATGCTTGGTGAGAATTCTGGCGATTTTGTCTATGGTTTCTTTAATATAACCACCTCTGCCCTCAAGATTTACCACAATCTTGCCAAAACTAGTCAAGGGAGCACTAGGCCCAAAACAAGCTTGGATCCCTCATAATTTCTTCACCAATACCTTGAGGTCCTATCTCCACCCTCATACTTTACCGCAATCCCACCATAACCGGTCAAGGGATTCCTAGGCCCTTGGGAAATTTCGTGAGACCACCTCACCTAGTTCCAAAACCATATGGAAATTCGAAGCTCAATCAAATGAAAGAACCCCATCACATCATGGCTATCCAGAAATGGCAAGGTAAGGCTGAAACCAATGTCACACCTAGAAAAAACAATGCCCATAACAACAAGAGAACCAAAGACACACATGCATGTACCATGCATTCACAAGTCATTTAGGAAATCACACATGCAACCTATTACCTACAATTATTCTTGTTGAAAATTCTTGATCCAACTTTTCCTTGCTGGTCCTTTACTTTCCTTGCCCTTCCTTTGATTTCTTCCTCCAATTTTAGAGTGCTCCAAGGACGTTCTAAGTGTGCAAGAGTATGTGAGAATAGAGAGAGATCCAAAACTGAACCGAAAAAAAGGCTACAGATTGATCCTCAGAAGCCTATTTATTATTGAGGCCTCTATTTTTGTTAATTTCCTCTAATTTTCCTTCATTTTCCCTCTCATACAAATCTATGACATTTCAACTTCCTTTTCTCCTATTTTCCTTTATTTCATAAATAAAATGCCAATTAATGCCTCTTTTCCTTTTCAAATCCTTTGCCAATGCCTTTGCCAATTTCCTTAGCCATAATAAACCGAAGTGAACATCCTCTAGGATGTTTTTCCGAACATTTAGCTTGGAATACGTGTCCCATGATCTTGGTCTTATTTTGCCTTTATTAAATTTATTACATGAAATTTTAACCCAAGGCTTTTACAATGATTGAGCTGGACTAGTTATATATATAGAAGATGTTGTTGGGAGTTACATATGTGTTTATGGATGAATGTGATTGAATTTCGTGGCTCCTTTAAATTTGAAAAAATCTTCCATTGAATTCCCTATTATGTATCTATTTATTTTTTCACAAGGGTTATTTAGTAGATCTGTAAATGTTTATAAGTTTAATGTGTATTTCAATTAAGGAAATTAATCCCGTCAACTCGTAAAACCCCAACACATCACTTATAAGTATTGACATGGCTTGGGTGAGACATTTTTCCTTGCGTAAGATTGAAAATGCGACGACATGCTAGACTACTATGGGCCCTTTGTTGGCACCATGTGGTAAAACCTTGGGTCATTAGTAAAACTTTTCACCACCATGGGACTAGATGGTAAGGTGATTTTGAGAGGCATACACACATATGCACCAAAAATAGTATCAACAAACAATATGGAGGAATACCTAAGGCATGGGGACATTTTTTGTGTGGTCAATTGTGGCAATATCTAGCATATATTTTGCCTCTTCTATAGAAGCATCAAAATGATTTTGAAGACACCCCCCAGGTAGACCACCTGATAGGGGATTTGAGCATATCATCAAGTTAGAGGAGGGGGTATAGACAATTATTACCACTCCATATTGACATCCAAAGCCCTAGAAGGATGATATTGGAAAAGAAATCTAGGAGTTGCTTGCATTGGAGCACATTCATCCAAGCTCAATCCCATTTGCCCCATCAATGGTTTTGGTAAAAACGAAGGATCAGGTCCTACATATGTCTATAGATTACATCACCTTGAACAAAAAGACCATTAAGAACCGATATCCAATCCCCAGGATCAACAAGTTGATGGATGAGTTGAGATGAGCTAAGTATTTTTTCAAGATGGACCTTTGCTCCAGGTATCATCAGATTCGGGTTAGGGAGTAGGGTATTTCGAAGACTTCTTTTTGGTGCCATTAGGGCACTATGATTTTTTGGTTATGTCCTTTGTGCTAACCAATTCTCCAGCCATCTTCAAGTCTTACTTGAATCATGTATTTAACAGGAATTGTGTAAGTATGTGTCAGTTTTCTTTGATGACATGGTGTACAACAAGACATGGGAGGATCATTTGCAATATTTGGATGAGGTGTTGAGGATTTTGGAGGAGTAGTGTTTCTATGTTAAATTGTCCAAATGAAATATTGGTTTCACAATGATGCTATATTTTTGGCATGTGATTGGAGGATAAGGAGTTCAAGTGCACCAAGAGAAGATCTGTTCCATTATTGAGTGGCCAACCCCCAAGAACATGACAATTTTGAAATGGTTCTTTGGAATTTGCACATATCATATGTAGTTTTCCAAGGGGTTCTCTTAGTTCGCAACCTCTTATAAATCTCATTAAGGAAGGGATATTTTTTGGATTGGCTTAACACGTAGGACCTTTGAGTGGCTCAAAGAGGAAATGAACACATGTCCTATGTTAGCATTTCCAAATTTTATACAACAATTTTTTCTTGAGTGTGTTACCTCAGGGGAAGGCATTGAAGAAGTTTTAGTGTAGAACAACCATCTTATTGCATTTGAGAGAAACAAAATCAGAGATTATGAGTGCCTATATTCCATATATGATAAGGACATGCTAGCCATTATGCATGCATTGGCCAAGTTTAGGTTGTATTTGGTAGGGAGTAGGTTTAAGGCGAAGACCAATAATACTAGTATTAGGTTATTTCTAGATAAAAAAGAGATCAATGATAGGTAGTAGACGTGGGTTAACAAGATCCAAACATATGATTTTGAGATATAGTATGTTAAAGGCAAGCAAAATCTAGTTGCAAATTCCTTGTCTAGGAGACTAGTAGCATTTTCTCTTATGGAAATCTCAATGGATTGGAGATCTTACCATTCTAGTGGAGTACTAAAATAATAAGGAGGCTTTTGATATGTTGGATGGTCAACTGCAGGATGAATGATACAAAGTGGTTAATATCATCATCTATGATAAGGGAAGGATTTACTTGGTGCTAGTGTCTCAGTTAAAAGGGAAGATTATGCATGCGATACATGATTCACCATTGGTAGGGCATCCGAGCTTCCTCAATAATTATTTGGCTATAGAGAGAGATTCTCATGGAAGGGTATCAAGGAGGAAATTCTAAGACATGTCCATGAGTGTAGTATATGCTGAAAAAACAAAGATAATAACATGCATCCGATAGGTTTACTTCATCCATTGCCTATGATAATTCATAAGTGGTAGGTAATTTCGATGGACTTCGTCACAGGGTTACCATTAGTATAGTTGAAAAATTTCATCTATGTTGTGGTGGATAGGGTGACTAAATTTTCCCATTTATTTTTTGTTCCTTCCAGGTATTCAAAATCTAAGGTAGCAAAGTTTCTTTTTCGAGATATTCTTAGGTTGCATGGTGTGCCCAAGACCGTTGTCAATGATAGAGATAACAGGTTTATGGGTGGAATTTGGGAAGATATCTTCAAATTAGAATGTACATATCCCACACAAAACATGAGTTATCAGCCCCAAACTTATGGGAATAAATAGGTAGTTAGCAAATGGTTGGAGTGTTACTTGAGGAATTATGTGATGGAGCAACAAAATCTTGGGTGAAATGTTTGCACCTTGGAGAATATTGCTACAATGCAACATATAACATGTTGATTGGGATGTTATCATTTCAGGATATATATGTTTATGATTCCATTTCAATTTCAAAGTTGGTGTTTAGAGATAGCCAGGCCCCAAGGGCTAAGGATTGGATCCAAGAGAGCCAATAAATTATCAAGTCTCTCAAGGATAATGTACATGCAACACATAATCAACAAAATGTATGTTGATAGTAATAAGATCGAGAGGAATTTTGAGGTGGGAGACGTGGTATACCTATGTATATATCCTTATAAAAAATGCACTTCAAAAAGAAAGGGGCCTAGAAGATGAAGCCATGATTCTATGGGCCATACAGAGTCATCAAAAGAGTGGGAGAAGTAGCTTATGAGTTGAGACTTTTGGAAGGGAGAAAGATCCATAATGTCTTTCACGTATCTTGTTTGAGGAAATAATTGGTGTAGTAGGTTGTATCTTCACCCAAGTTACCTTTGTTGGATGAGGAAGGATAATTACTGTTTATTTTGGAGGAGATGTTATATGTGAGAGAGTAAAAATTATGAAACAAGGTAATCAAGGAATAACTTATTTGATGAATGGATCTACTTATGGAGCACACAACATGGGAAGGGGAGTAGATACTTTAACATCTAGGATTACACTTGCTTTAGGACAAGCAATCTTGGGTGGGGAGGGATGTAATGTCCCCAATCACTTGAGCATGAAGATATCTTCCTACTAACCTAACTCGTATCCTTTAAGCTAGAAAAAGAGGAAACATTTTAAGCAAAAAAGGAATTTTCATAACTACACTTAGTGACCTTATCGATGAAAAACAATAAGAAAGGTGTTTATAGAATATGAGAGAAAATTCCAAAAAGTCTATAAAAGGAGAGAGGAGATCATTTCTTAAGAATTCAATTTTGGTTTATCATTTATAGAGAATTGATCTGGCTTGAGCGAGACTAGTTTGAGGGTTTCAAGCAAAATCCTTTAGCTGATTTTGGTGGACTTAGAGTGCCACCCTACTTCACTCTTTAGCTTATTTTTGTGGAACTAGAGTGCCACCCTAGTTGGCCTTAAGGGAGGATCACACTAGAGCTTCCATTTGCATTCAACTATTTACAAGATTGAGGTTTGTTGCTGGAGGTCGAGCTCATGATTCAGAGGCCAAGTTAATCCTTTGTAGGATGAATTCATCAGTTGTGGATATCAATTATTGGAGGATGAGTTATTCCTTTGGAGGTCAAAGTCATCACTATAAGAAACCCAAATTTATTTCTATTTCTATATGTCACGTTTCCCATATTTGGAGGCCAAATTGATTAATACCCATGGAGGATGAATTTCTTAGTGCTGGAGGCCAAATTGCTCACTTATCTTAGAGGCCAAATTCATTTTCTATAAGGGGCTGAGTTCACTAGGATTTAATGTTATTTAGTTAGAGAGGATAAATTATTGTATTGGGTCAAATTACATTTGCCATCATCTCAGTAGGACAAATTCCTGTCACCTAGAGGCTGAATTTCTAATTTGATGGTCAAATCCACCACTTGCAGAGGTTGAATTACTAGAAGCCATGGTAGTCTCTTGAAGCCTGATTTCATTCTACAGGAAGTGACAAATTACTTGGAGGTTTAAGACATAATTTGTTGGGTTAAGTTATCTTCTGTTTCTAGGTCGAGTAGCTTGTGGGCTGAATTAATCACCATTAGGAAAAGATCATCATCATTATTTTTAATTTTTTCAACTGTGGTAAAATTCCACCTTGAACAACTAAAATGGAAAAGGTGATGATTTCATTAGATTCCTGTTTTAGAGAGGACCAATATTGACCTAACGGTCACCAAATTTCGTTAAGCGGAAGTTGAGCTATGAATTATTTTATTCATACATGTATTATGGAATGGGTTGGCCCTAACCACATGGGTAACTGCTTAGGTTGGCCTTAACGCCAAGTGGACCCTCATAAAAGCCTATAAATATAGTATACCTCAAGCTCATTTGGACACATTTGATCAAGCTATCTTCTCTTCTCTTTTGTCTTGGTCTACATAGGTTCGATGGAAGGAGTTCACACAAGGGTTCAAAGTCACAAGCGTGAGGTTTGCTTTGAGTTAGGATTTTGTTGTTTCTAGATGTCAACATAGAACAGGGAATTCTAGTCCCTGGATGCTGGCACACAATGGTCATGACAACATCCATAGAGCCTTGGACGCTGGAACATATGCTTATGGGAGCGTCCAGGGCTTTAGAGGTAGATCTAGATGTGTTGGTCCTCGGATGCTCACATAGAGTGGTCCTGAGAGCACCGAGGCTATTTGTAATAGATCTAACTTGCAAATATATGATAAAACAAATATACCCAATAAATAACAAGATCTGAATATAGAAATGCTTCTTTATTAATAAAAAACCTTAAGGTAGGGAAACACCATACATTCAATCCTTAAGGAAGGAGAACACTCCACAAGCCATATGCTTTCCAATACAATAATCCTTGAAATCTCTCAATGGGGAGTCTCTAGCCTCTGTATAGGATTCATACATACAATACCATGGGTAATTTCCATGTTTTTCTCAATACCATCCATCTCATACCGTGGGCTTCTCACAATATTGCTAACTACATATGGTCCCTTACATGATGCACGGTAACCACTTTATTTAGTAACTATGGCCCATCCCATTATTACATTATTCCTTGGGTACCTCGCTTTGTACCCCATACTATCCACCCTAGGTATACTACACTGTCTCGAATGCATGCACAATAACTACATGGGAGAGTCCAAGGGTTTTTTGGAAGATCTCGTAATTTTTCCCTTAGACACGTGCGCAAAAAGGCCTGGGAGCATCGAGGCTACCATAGACACTCATGCATCTCCTCCTCCCTGTGACTGAGACTCAAAGATGAGATTTATGTTTTCCAAAGGTTCCACTCAGTGATAACAGTATTTAACAGTTGTCTACCGTCAATGACATCAGAATTCAGTCCTTAGAATCAGGGTTTTTGTTTTCAAGCATGATTATATCTGTTTCATGGATATCATAGTTTTTTTGTTGCATATATGAAGTTATGGATCATTGTAATATCTTTTGCTGAATCATTTGATGATGATCTAAGAAGAAGAATATTTGCAAGGGTTTTCCCCATGATGCGTTTTCCCCTGGTCTCGGACCAATCCTGGTGTCTCTATGTGTGCGTATGTTTTTCTTCTATTGTTCCTTTATGTTCCACTGCATTGATGATGCTGATGTTGTTATTTCTATATAATTGCATACACTGATGAATATTGGTGTATATATGAATAATGTAATGATGTTATGGTGTGAACTTAATGTATTAATGATGCAATGCAATTATAAAAACAAAGAACATTGTAGCCCTATGGAAATTAACATATTATCGGAGCTCGGCTGAAGAAAAGCCATGGATATCATCCTCATGGTGACGCCTTTGATGACATCAAGAAGAGGATGGTGGAGACCTAGAATAACTCTAGGGTTTAAAGAAAACCCTAGGCAACTTGATTATTAGGGTCTGATGGATTCTATGAGGTTAGGGTTGGAGAGAAACCCTAGTTTATGGAAATGATATGAGATATGAAACCTAGTATGGTCAATGTGAAGATACTCAACTGGTTGTGGGAGATTTGATGAAGCCCTAGATGGGATAATCCCTATCAGACCTGGTTGGACAACTGAAGACAACATTTGTATATGTACCATGGACATTGATGGCTCTTGTAGATTGGTTCAAGAGGGAGAGGATCGCCTCTCATTAAAGATAAATATTTCTTGACTTATGATGCCTCTTACTTGTGTCTAACTTTATAGATATGATGATTATGTTTATTGATTATACTTATTGCATATGTATTTGAGTATATGGATGTTTCTCACCTCCTTGATGAGGTGTGATAAGTGGATCCATATTGAGGATCATTTGAGATGCAGGAAGGATGGCTAGATCTGGAAAGAGATAAGGAGGTACTTAATGAAAATATGACAAAGTGCTTCAAGTGACCTATGTCTAATGAGAAGGTATTTGAATACCAGAAAGTATGCATGGTATGTTTTTTTTCAACTATTGACTTGGTAAGCCATAAGATATGATGAGGATGTCTCTCTCTTTGATGGCTCATACATACATATGAAAACGAATTGGGTCTATGTTTCCTATGGTGAAATAATGCACTTAGTGTTCAGAATTTTGATATTATTAAATTCTATGAGGCTATCTAATGTTGATACATTGGTACACTTTACGTTTGGATAACATCTATCTGCTGAATATCTTGATCCTGGAAATAAGGCTAGCACCTTGACTCTAGTAAATGATACTCTTGATACTTATCATGATGAATTTCATATAGAAGGATAGCTTATTGAATCCTATACTTGAGTATGTTGATAATGCTTGTGATAAGCATGATGAAGGCATATGGAAAGAGAGGTTGACACTCTTGTTGTTTTGGTCACAAAGAACATGGTAACCTTGATGTGAGAAGTATAAGTGTAAGATTGATAAGTTGATCTCTTAGTAACTATGTTATTGTATTCACGACATATGGTTAAACTGAATGTCCTAACTTGATCGTATGACTTAAAAGAAATTACTATTGTGTTCATAATCTTTGAGATATGATGTTGCATCGATATGTTGCTCGGAGACTAAACTTTGATGAAAAATTGATGTCATGATTCTAATAGCCATGATAGATATATGTTCATGATCTAATAGATATACTGTTGCATGAATCTAATAGTGATAGGCTTAGATCCCTAGTTAGAGGGAGAGTCTCTTCTCAAGACTCTTACTCATACTACTATTTGCATTCTGTGTTGTTGAAGAATGATTTATGTGTATCTAATAGTATTGATCTGCAACAAAGTCTCAGATATGAATCCCGTAAAAAAATTAGAATTTCTGCTTTGGATGCAATCACAGATTTGGGAGATCTCGTCTCTGGACACATGCATGCTAAGGCCCAGATAGCGTATAGGAAGCTAAAGACACTACCATGCTAACTTGAAGGGAGCATCTAGAGGTTTGACTACAATTGACCATCATCTGCAGCTTTCTAAAGCTGTCTGAACTCTGAATCAAGATGTTTCTGACATATTCTGCCACTCTAATTTGATTTATGAAGTTGTTGGGTTAAATTGCTGATCACCTAAACATGAAGTACTGTGCATGAAATCAGATGGTCACAAATGTGTCATAGATAGCTGGTTAGCACTAGTATTGTAGCAATAATGCTGCAACTCCTGGGCTGCCTACTTTACTCTTATCAACCTAGTAGTTCGTAACAAACTTGGAAGTGATGGTGTTGTATGCATAAGTACTAGTTCTTACTGCAGGTTGTCACTTGGCTAGTCGATGCAAGATCACTAGGAGCTCAAGCCAAATTCTATGGATTCTAGAAGAAGCCCTATATGTGATGAAAGGAAAAAGAGAGATTACTCTACTGATGCTATTCTACCTACAGAAAGGAAGACTGAAATGTAAAGCAAACCAAGGGAATCCTAGTTAACCACTAATCCTATTTTTGTAGAAACCACTATGAAAACCATGAAAAGAAAGCCATTATCTACTCAGGGAAGTAAACAACATCTACCTAAGTTATTTCTGAAAGCAAATGAGCAAAAAACATCTTTTTTGATTTTTATGTGAATTTATCATGCATGTAATTTATTCGTTTATGAATGTGGCGGCGAATAAGTGGCGATGGAGGGTGGTTTACGGACTTGATAGGATGTAGGATGGTGTGAATGGGTCCTAGGAGGTCTCTGGTGGCCTTCTGGAGGTTTTTCCCAAACTCAGCCTTCAAAAGAAAGCCTACAGGAAAATCTACAGGAGGACACAAGAAATCTACAGGAGGAAAAACAACGTTCTACAGGAGGCCTACAGGAGGAGGCCGAGAGCAGGTTTCATTGTTTTTAAGGTGTGAGAGTGGGTGGAGAAGGTAAATGAAGGGTGGAATGAAGTGTTAGGGCACGTAGGGTCTTCTAAGAATCATTAGGAGAGAGAAAGATGATTGGACTTGCTCAAGGAGAGCGAGGAAAGTCTATGGAAAATGCAGGAAATTAAGGCAGAATTGAGGGGAGACTTGGGCGACCTCTAGGGCATGGATTATATGGGGGGGTGGAATGGATGATAGGCTGGAATACTGCTAGAGGATATCTGCTGCATAAACAACTGACAGTCAACCAATGAGATTAAGCAAGCAAGGAAATAAGTGCATATAAAAAACATAGTTTTTGCATCAAAATAAACTATGATCTATGAAAGGAAATGCTAATAACCATTGCATGAAAGAATACCGTTGAAAATAAGGAAAAGAGCATGATGAAGAAGTTTTGAAGCAAAACAAACTAGACTATGAACCAACTAGAAAGTTGTAAACACTAGAAGTCCTATAAATGAGGAAAATCTGTGTTTTTGGGGCAGCAAGAGGGTCTTTTCCTCAAATAATTGTCCTAAAGGGAGGAAGAGAGGCCAAGGCACTAATGCTATCCCTTTGGATCTTTTATATATCACTACTTAACCTGCTATAGAAGACACAAATGGAAGCAAACTACTGAATCATGAAAAACAACCTATTCTTAACCATAAAAGTAATGCATCTAACAACAACCTATTCGACAAACTGAAATGAAACATACAAATACAAGTAAAGTGGAGCTTGGCTGCTTGGATAGGGCCCTAACCCAAGAGCTTCAACTCTCTGAGGTAACTCAGTGCTAACTCAAAAAGGATTCCATCTTTATTTCCAAAACAATAGCAAGATTACATGAATTGTCACAAAATAATAATCTCAAAGTTGAGCAGAGTTTACATAAGCAATACTGCAACAAAAATTTAACAAAGATTTGACCAACTCCCTAGTGAGGCCCTAGGACTTTCTACTTATACAAATGAAACTCCCAACAGCTTCCACAAAATCAGGGAGGCTTGCCTCCCAAAACTCGAGATAAACATCAATTATCCTCCACTTTGCTTGGCTGACTGCATGTACTCCAAGCTGAATGAAGGGAAATTCTAAGTGAGGAGGAACAAATGAGGGTGATTCCATCCTATAAGTCCTCTTCTTTGTCCGCTTCGATTTATTTCTACCATTTGTCCACTCGATCCTTGACTTTGACCACAAAAATCATCAATAATCTACATTAAACACATGTTAGACCTCATGGCATCATAATTAACTCAACTCACTCTATAAGCATAAATATAATCAGAAAATCATGTAATAAGCTAAGAGAATGGTTGATTTGACTAGGTTAGGAGGTAAAATGAGTCCATATAATTACCCATTTATGAGGCTCATCATCACCCCCTATTGAAAGTGTTGCTCATTCTCTAAGAAACTTAGTCCATCTCCTCATCTTTGATGGCCCTGGTGGCCTCCATAGCATCCCATGCTTCTGATGTGGTCTCCTCCTCCTTGTCATAGAACCCTGCATTTCTCTCTACCTCTTCCCACTATTGTTGCTCTTCTTCTTCTTTTTTACCCTCTAGCATTCCTAGCAGCAATGGGGGACTCAATTTGAGGCCAATCCAATTGACCTTCAGCCTCTACATGGAGCGCTTATACATTGGCACTCTCTCTAATGCCTCCTTCATCCTCATTGGGGAGTGATACTCCTTGATCTGCAAACTGTGTGGTAAGGTGTTCCATATCCTCATATAAGCATACACACAGTCATCCCCAAGTAATCTTTCCATATCCTCAAAATGTGCAATGGCTTGTGGCTGATCACTGATGTATCTAGGGGCAATTTCAGGATTATGTGCAAGTAGGTTATGTGTTCTGATGAGGGCCATGGGGTTTGATGGCTCAGTTCTGATCATTAAGGGCTCATTCTGTTCCTTTATCATCAACCTTCTTGTTTCTGCTGCCCTTAACTCTTCATGGTTCATCCATGAGGCCATGGCCATTAGTTGCAGGTCCATTGGGGTCCCACACATTCATGTCTATGAGGGCCATGTTATGCAGATAGAATTCTATCATCTTTGCCTTATATTCTGATGTGCTTTGGTCACACAGGTCCATAAACTTCTTGTAATCTTGGAAAGGCATTGTGCCTCTTTGTGCCAAAGTCTTGATTTGAAATTGCATCCACTGGTCCTTGAGATACAAGCCATAGGATTTTTCTGGTGTCCTACATTACAGTGCCTCCATGGACCAGCTGGCCATGCATGCCAATTGGGTCTCTTTCTCTTGCAACTGCCTTCTTAGCAATTCATTTTCAGTTTCAAGGTGACTTCTTGTGATTGCTTCCCTGTGTCTGACAAAACTTAACTCTCTGCCCATTTCTCTCAGTTTGTTCTCCATATGGCCAATATCCTCAACTCCCTTGGATTTGGCTATTTGTATCCACATATGGGTCCTTATTCTTTCTCTCTCCAATTCAAAGAATAGTGGAATTTCAAATTTCTATGGAATTATTCTCCCCCCCCTAAAGAAGATTGTAGTAGGAGCCAAGACTAGGCTAGGGGTCAGGTTCTTGTGCCTCTATTGCTTCCTCCTTTCCCTGTGGTTGTCCTTCTACCCCTTTATCAAGTTTTTCGGTCTCCTGTAGTTTGGAAAGGGTCTCCTGTAGAACAGTCCGTGCCTCCTGTAGAACTATTTTTGAGTCCTGTATTTCTACTTTTTCTTTCCATGTGGGAGATCTAGGAGTCCCCCTTTCATAAGTGATAGGTGCCTTGGAAGGGGATTCTTTTCCTTGGGTAGAGGGTGAATCTTTAATAACAATTGGCACTTTGGAAGAAGATTGGGGTTTCCCTGTTTTGATCCTTGTGCCCTTCCTAGCCCTGAAATACATTGAGGTCTGCCTCTTCTTCTTTTGTTTTGGTTTAATTGGTGTGGTGAGGGCAATGAGAGAAGCTGCTGCCTCTCTTTCTAGGGTCTCAGGAGACACTTCTGCCTTTTCTGCTCCTTTTTCTCCTCCTTCTGTCTCTTTCTCTGTCTCTGTTTGCTCTGTTTCTCCTTGCTCTGTTTCCTCAACTTTCTCCTCCTATCTTTTGGTTTCTTTCTCCTTCTCTTCTTGTTCCTCTAAATCACCAGTTTCTTCTCCTTCTCCTCCTTGATACTCTTCTTCCTCACTACCAGTAAGGCTAATATCATGGGTCAAGGCCTTTATGTCATCTTCAACAATCATGTTTCAGAAGATCTGCCATGTTATGGGGATTGTAAATGTATGGAGGGCTTCTTCCACTAAAATTTTGATTAACCCATGGTGAGCTAGCTAGTCTGGATTTTCTGCTTTTACTTTAGTACTGGAGTCAATGAGGGACTGTAGGAAGAAGTAAGGAATGTTGAGCTTCTGAGGGGCTGGAGTGTCCATGCCATACCTTAATTCATGCATGATTCTAAAGTGGTAACCATAGACAATGCTATACCTCCCCTCACAGGAAATATAATTGATTATTTGATAGCTAACCTCATCCCAAGGGTATGGTATTGTAGAGCCTCTAACCTACACCTCATCATCTACTATTATCTACTGTTTTTCATCACCTATCTCTCTCTTTCACCTCATTTTCCCTGTAAAACCGCCCAGATCATTACATTAGATGTCATTAAGCATGATCAAGTGAGCTTTGCTAATGTGTGACCGTTTTGTTTAGATTTT
>APFE030828413.1:32195-71039 GCA_000404065.3 Pinus taeda
GTTATGCTAGCCCTTCTTATGCCATTCTTATCTTCTACAGGGGTTTCATTATTTTGGAAGAAGTTTTTCTTGGCAGCCTGGCGAATTGGTTTTTCATCCTTACTCCAAGGTAACCCAAGAGGAAGGGTAGTGACCCTACTGATAAATTTAGGTGTTATCTCCATGGAAAGGCCTCTAAAGGCGACAGTGGCATGTGTTTTGGAGTGAGGGACCAAAGAATGGGAAAATTCCAGAGCAATCTCCTCATCAAACCCTCAGAATTTCTCAAAAAAGCTCATCCAATTTGCTCTTGTGAATATGTCAACTACTTGGGGGTGTGCATGGAGCCTAGAGGAGTTGGTTGGTTCCTTCCTCATAAAACCTCCTGTCATTTTGTTTTCCTTCCTTGGGAAACCAGCTATGGAAATGTAGAGAACAAAGTTTTTGAATAAAAACAGAGAGATAGAGATTGTGGTTTTCTTTTTTTAAGAAATAAGCAAAAATTCGTTTTATGAATTTCCTCCACTCAAAAGTTATATTTTCCCCTCAAAATCAAACAACTGCTTGCTTTTTTTGATATTCAATGGAGGTATGCCAAGAGCCTACCTCTTCAGCCCGACAATTGTGCTAAAAACCATGTTTTTCCCCTCCAAAACGACTTACTGGCCCTCCTGTAGAACACTGCCAGCCCTCCTGTAGGGTTCTTGTAGGTTCTCCTGTAGAACGTCGAGAGCAGAGATATTGGAAAGATCAGTGGATAAAAATGGGTACAAGGCTTGTAAGGGCACAAGAAGGTAGTAGGAGTGGAGTTTTGAGGAGAGAATGAAGGAGAAAGGTGGTGAGAGTGCTTCAACGAGGAGTACTTATGGCTTTTTATGGATATTTCTGGTGATGGAGGGTGAGCTGGCCAAGTCTACGTTGGCCCCATTTGAATTGTTGGTCCCCACCTACCTTGTCATCATTTCCCTTTCCTTGTAATCACCCCTCATGATTGCATCAGAGTTACCATCGCCTCCACTACCTGTCCTTGACATCTCTCTTGAGTTTGACTAAGCGGATGTGTGGTGACATCTTCGGATGAGTGAAGTCAACTAGATGAAGATGGCCAAGTTAACTGGCCACCTCAACCCCAACCAACCTCAACCATCTCATTGCTATGGCCTTTCCTTCTACTACTGCATGCCTTTATTTATTTTGATGCATGCTTGTCTGCTTGTTGAGATATGGTTGTGCTGTGTGCAGATTCCTTCCTGGCTGGATTTGATCTTTAGGTGTCTGCTTGAACCTTCAAATTTGCACCCTCATGCTGCTAATGCTAGATTTTAATGGGATCAACTTCTACAAGAATTCTTACAAGAGCTCCTATAGCTACTTCTCCTTTCGAAATTTTAGCCTTTTTTGTGCTTGGATCTATGAGGATGATGCCAAAAGTATAGATAGGGATGGAGAGGTAAAGGGTAGGCTTCAGATGAGGTGAATGGTGTTGTTCCTTTTTTTAGTTTTTTTGTTCTTTTCTTTTTCTAAGAAAACTGTTTTTCTGTGTTTTTTCTTGGCAGGGGGAAGAGTGGTGCTTGGGATATGATGCAGGTCTATAAGTGATGGAAGAGAGGTTTGAAGACTACAGGAGGATTTATAAATATTTATGAAGCTTCTTGTTCCTCAAACTGCCTTTAAAATCCATTTCTGGCTCTCTGTAATTTCTACAGGAGCCTCCTGTAGAAAACATAGTTTTCGAAAAAGAATCATAGTGAGGTGAAAAGAACATCAAGAATGATGGAGAAAGGTGTGGGAAGGTAGGATAGGTGTTGGTATTGGTTTTAGAGCTCCCTTGGCACCTGCTGCTGCTTCCTGTAGTCCTCCTGCAAACCTGTAATACAACTGGAAATTCATTTTTCTTTTTCTTTTTCTCTTTGTTTTTTTGTTGTTTGTTTTGAAAACAACTAGGGCGCCTTAGGGAGGTTTTCACCCTAGTTGCCTACCCTAGGCGCCTCCAAGGGAGGTTTTCACCCAGGGATCTTATTTTCTTTCTTCTCTTTTTTTGACACCACTAGTCCGCCTTAGGAGAGGTTTTCAACCCAATGATGGGACTCAAGCGCCTCATGGAGGTTTTCACTTGAGTCCCTATTATTTTTTTGTTTATTTTTTCCCTTTTTCTTAAGCTAAGACATGCTCTGCTATCATCATTGACTTATTCAATCCTTCAATGAACTCTCGCTTAGAGAGGGGTTTCCTGTAGATTTTCAACTTGTGTCCATTGACAAGCATGGGGATGGCTTCATCATCAATGGTTCTGATCAGAACTAAACCATTGTCATTGCATTTCTCCATAGTGTAAGGTCCCAACCATCTTGTCCTCAGCTTTCCCTTGAAATCTTTATATCTTGGATCATAGAGTAGTGCCCAATCTCCCCCTTGAAATTGCTTCTCTTTGATGTTTTTTTCATGCCATATCTTTCTTTGAAGTTGGAATACCTCTGTGTGGAGAAAGGCTTGCATTTTGTGTTCATTCGATATATTGAGCAGGAGTAATCTTTCTTTCTGTGCATGGCTAAGGTCTAGTTCTAGCTGAGCTGCCATCCTTAGGGTATTTAATTCAAATTCTATTGACAACAAAGCCTTCTTCCCATAGAAAAACTCATAGGGTGTGTACCTTGTGGTGGTTTTCCATGTTGTGTTGTAGGCCCAAGTGGCCTCAGCTAATCTTTCTGCCCAGTATTTTTTGTTGCTGCTCACTACCTTTGTCAGGATCCCTTCCAATGCTCTGTTAGTGACCTCCACCTAACCACTGGCTTGTTGATGGTAAGGGGTGGAGGTCTTGTGCTGGATTCTATGATGTGTGAGCAGTTCTTCAATCAAATTAGAAGTGAACTGGCTGCCTTGATCTATGACCACTTCTCTTGGATACCGAACTTGTAGAATATGTTCTCTCTTAAAAATTCAGCTACTTTTTCCTCTGTCGCTGCTTTGATTGCTTTTATCTCTGCCCACTTTGTCAGGTAGTCAGTGCACACAATGATGTATTGCTTCTGTTTTGAAGGAGGGCTGGTAGGCCCCACAAAGCCCATGACCCACTTCTCAAATGGCTCAAAGATCACTTGAGGCTACATGGTAATTTCATCCTTTGGAGTGGGTTTCCCCATCCTTTGACACCGATCGCACTGGCTGACATATCTCCTCACATCCTGATGAAGAGTGGGCCAATAGTTGCATGCTTGCAGTATCTTGAAGGCAATTCTTTTTGCTGCGAAATGACCTCCACAAGGCCCGACACGACAAGTCAGGAGGATGTCAAAAAATTCCTCGTCCCTGACACATCTCCTCAAGAACTGATCTGGGCCAAGTTTGAAGAGATTGCCCCTAATCCAGGTGAAAGGGGTGCTCTTCCTTACTATCTTGCTCCTCTCTTTTGAGGATAAGTGTGGTGGGAACTGTGCTGAAACCAAGTAGTTTGCTATATCAGCAAACCATGAAGAGAGTACTAAGATAGCAAATAGGTGTTCATCTGGCATTCGATCATCCACCATTCCTTCTTCATCTGTAGGCAAATTTACTCTAGACAAAAAGTCAGCAACAACATTTTCTTTACTAGGCTTATCAACAATGGTCAAATCAAACTACTGCAGTAAAAGCAACCTTATAATAATGCGAGCATTTACATCTGGTTTGTTCATTAAATATCTAATTGAGACATGATCAGTGAGCACAAAGGCTTGATAGCCTGTGATATAATGTCTGAATTTGTTTAAGGAACGCACTATAGCTAAGAGTTCCTTTTCGGTGACTATATAGTTTAGCTCCGCCTTTGACAAGTTTTTACTTATAAAGTATATGGCATAAAGCAAATTTTCATCAATTTGTCCCAAGGTTTCTCCTATTGCTTTATTCGAGGCATCTGTGTGAATGTGGAAAGGTAGGGCCCAGTTTGGGCCTCTCAAAATTGGGGTGGTTACGAGTTTGTTTTTCAAGGTATCTAAGGCTTCTTGACAATTTTCCGACCATATAAACTCGACATATTTTCCTAAAAGACCAAACAACGGAGAGGCTAGCTTGATGAAATCCTTAATGAATCTCCAATAATACCCAGCTAAGCCTAGGAAACTTCTGACATCTCTCACCTTTTGAGGAGGTGGGACCCTTTGGATGATAGCAGTTTTGTTGGGGTCCACCTGCAATCCTTGTTGAGATATTGCATGACCTAGCACGGTCCCTTAAGTCATAAAAAATTCACATTTTTCCAGATTGAGGGATAGGTTCATCTCAATACACTTGTCTAGAAATTTTCCTAGGTTAGATAAAGCTTCCTGAAAGTCAATGCCATAAGAAGTAAAGTCATCCATGTATATTTCTACTACATCATGAACTAATTCGGAGAATATACTCAGTACCACTCTTTGGAAAATGGTTGGAGCGTTACAAAAACCAAAGGGAAGGATTCAGTATGCAAATGTACCTCGAGGACAAGTGAAAGTGGTCTTATATTCATCTTCTGGGGTAATTTGAATCTGATTGTACCCACTAAACCGATCTAGGAAAGAGAAAAATTTTTTCCCTGCCAGACCATCTAACACTTGATCTATGAAAGGTAAAGGAAAATGGTCCTTTTTAGTGGTTTTGGTGAATTCTCGATAGTCAACACAGATTCTCCACTTACCATTTTTCTTTGGAACTAGCACCAAAGGAGAGACCCATTCATTTTCAGAGATGGGATATATGAACCCTGCATCAAGCAATTTTTGCAGTTCTTCCTTAACAATATCTTTAAGTGTTGGGTTCATCCTCCTTTGAGGCTGCCTGACTGTCTTGCAACCTTTCTTGATGTATATATGATGAGTACAAACTGAAGGGTGTGCTCCCTTCATCTCCTTATAACTCCAGGAAAAGGAATCTAAGTGCCTTCTTGACATAGATCAGTTGAGGGGTTGTTTTGGGTTTCTCTTACTATGTCCTCTAAATGCGATACACTGGGAAGTGGATTTTAAATCAGATTTTCAATCATATCATCCTCATCTTGTTGTTTTCCTCCCATGGCGATTTCTAATGTACAAAGCAGTGTAGAATAAACTCCATCCTCATCTTTCTCCTCCAACTAAAGAGGTAGATCATGTTCTAATGAAGGTTGGGCAAGAGGATATAGGATTAATTGCTTGGACATATGCCCATTCTTTATGGTCATGTTCCCAACTCGACAGCTAATGTAGGCATCAGCGGTAGCCAACCAGGGTATTCCCAAAATGAGAGGATACCCAGTGAGCTTTGCCTTGGGTTGGAGAACTAAGAAATCAGCATGGTACTCCCAAGAATCAATGTAGACCATTACATCTTTCACAATCCCCTCAGGGGTCATGATGGAGTGGTCTGCTAACTGTAGCACGGTTGTGGTCTTCCTCAAGGAACCCTTAAGGTTGAGTTTGAGCATTGTATCCTTTGTCATCACATTAATGGTAGCTCCCAAATAAATCAAAGTGTGTGGGATCATGGTGCCATTGATGTGGACATCAAATATTGGGCTTCTAGGGTCTAGATATTTCGGATAGATTACCTGCTCCAACATCAGGTTAGACAGTTGCCCTATGACATTGATGGTTGGGGCATCTCTCTTGCACCTTCTTGGATGCCTAAAGCACTTCTCTTTGATAAACCTATTGTAGATAGGCACATCTTTTATGGCTTGGAGAAGTGGTATCTTTACACATAAGTGTTTTAATTCCCTCAAGAGTTCAGTTTCTTCTAGGGTAGGCTGGACTGTCACAGATAGTCTCTTAGGAAAGGGTGGAATTGCTTTAGGTTCACTTTTCTCTTTATCTTCCTCAACCTCCCTAGGTGGAGGTTGACTATCTGAGAGAACTTTCCTAGATCACCAGTTAATTTCCTGAATCTCCACAACATAAGTTGGGCATGATGGTTCCCCACTATATGCTTACTGAGCGTGTTTGTTGTTCAGGTTTGGGTTCAGCTAGGCAGGCATTTGGTTGCTTTGGAGGACTGGGAGGTAATGGTTGCAGTTTGGAAGGTGGTGGAGGCAAAAGAGCGGGAAGAGAGTTGTATTGGGGCCTCCACCCCTGATGAGGTGCATTCCATTAAGGTGATGGCTGAGCATAGGATTGAAATGAATGGTTGGCTGGTTGAGCATGATATTGAGATGTGAAGGACCTGGAGAAGGCGTGGACTAGGAAGGATGAGCAGGGGGGGCCCAAGAAGCTGTGGAAGTGATTTGGTTGGGGTTGTAGTATGCCTGGGATGTCCCTTGCGTCCCCTACTAGTATGGTCTAGGTCCATGCGACCTTCTTTGGTTTATGTAATAGAGTGGTTCAGTGGCTCCCTCAATGCCTTGATATACAACTTTAAGTCTCGGAAAGGAAGGGCACTTATCTGAAGAATGATTCTCCTCACAAACTGAACAAACCACTATAGAGTTCAATGGGCATTCATTCTTAGGACGTCTCCTGGTGCATCTAAGGAAAAAGATGGCCAAAGCCCTCTCTGCCTCCTCTTGTTTCCTTTTGATATGCAAGGTATCCATTTGCATGGAAAGAGTCTGCAACATCTCACTCTTGAAGTCTTCCAACATGGTTCCAATTCCCCCCTTAATGGATGAGTTAGAGGAAGAGGTATTGGCTATGGGTTGACTCCCCCTACCTTTCTTTCTGGTTGCTCTAGAATGGTTTCTAAAAGATCTTCCCGAATTTCCCTGAGCAGAACCATCTTCAGAGACTCAGGGTCAAGTGTACACCCAACCCTTTTGTAATTGAGCTGGAACCTCTCCTCATAGTTTTCCAAGGAGTCATCACTTCCTATAGTCATTCGGAAAATTTCTTCTTTAGTATATTTTGACCTACAATAGTCTTGATACTTGTTGTTAAAGGCTTGCTGCATCTAAGCCAAAGTTGTGATACTATTACTAGGTAATCCCATGAACCAGCACAATGCTACATCCTTGAGAGTAGAAGGGAACATTTTCAACTTTTGCTCATCTTCTGCATAGTCATAGGTTCGACAGATAATAGAAAACTCAAACAAGAAAGTACCAGGATCTTCCGTAGTCAGACCATGGAAATGAGGTAGGGCAGAAGGGATTATATTCTTCATTGGTGTCCCCATTGGTCTCCCGAATGGGAAAGGTACCCTCTATTTTTTCTCCATTCCCCCTGACATTTCTATGTTCAACCATTGGCTACAAAGGAATGTTTTCTTCTTCTTCTTCCCCTATAGGTTCTTCAAATATTTTGGGCTGTTCACCTAAGGGTTCTTCTTAATCGCAGCCATTGAAGAAGAGAGAAGGTTGGTTGTGTGATGCAGTGGAGGTGTTGGGAAATTTTTTTCCTGAATTATCTCTATACATACGAGGCATGAAAGGAAATCTTTTTGGTTGGTTTTTGTTTCTTTTTCCCCACACTGATAGTACCTGCAAAACTGAAATTGATTGAACAAACAAATTGCAAATAACTGAAATGAACTTGTTGAAATGGAATTGCAGAATTGAAAAGGAAAGAAAAAGAAATGCAGAACTGAAAGAAAGGAGATGGCTATTCTACTTTTGCTGAAATGGAAATTGTAGAATTGAACACGAAAACATGGAAATGCAGAATTGAAAGCAAGGAAATGATTGATCTACTTTTGCTAAAATAAACTATTAGAAGAATGTTGCAATAGAAAATAGAAGAAAGCAGTAATCACAAAATAATCTAACTCTTCCCTGGAAATGGAACCAAAAAGTGGTGAGCACCAGTATTGCAACAATAATGTTGCAACTCCTGGGCTTCCTACTTTATTCTTATCAACCCGATAGTTCGTAACAAACTTGGAAGCGACGGTGCTGTATGCACAAGTACTAGTTCTTGCTGCAAGTTGTCACTTGGCCAGCGGGCACAAGATCACTAGGAGCTCAAGCCAAATTCTATGGATTCCAGAAGAAGCTCTATATGTGATGAAAGGAAAAGAGAGATTACTCTACTGATGCTATTCTACTTGCAGAAAGGAAGACTGAAATGTAAAGCAAATCAAGGAAATCCTAGTTAACCACTAATCTTATTTTTGTAGAAAGCACTATGAAAACCATGAAAAGAAATCCATTATCTACTCAAGGAAGTAAGCAACATCTACCTAAGCTATTTCTAAAAGTAAATGAGAAAAAAACATCTTTTTTGATTTTTATGTATTTTTATGTGAATTTGTCATGCATGTAATTTATTCATTTGTGAATGTGGTAGCGAATAAGTGGTGATGGAGGGTGATTTTGGGACTTGAGAGGATGTAGGATGGCGTGAATGGGTCCTAGGAGGTCTCAGGTGGCATTCTGGAGGCTTTTCCCAAACTCGGCCTTCAAAAGAAAGTCTACAGGAAAATCTATAGGAGGACACAAGAAATCTACAGGAGGAAGAACAACGTTCTACGGGAGGTCTACAAGAGGAGGCCGAGAGCAGGTTTCACTGTTTTGAAGGTGTAAGAGTGGGTGAAGAAGGTATATGAAGGTTGGAATGAAGTGTTAGGGCACCTAGGGTCTTCTAAGAATCATTAGGAGAGAGAAAGATGATTGGATTTTCTCAAGGAGAGGGAGGAAAGTCTTTGGAAAATGCAGGAAACTAAGGCAGAATTGAGGGGAGACTTGGGCGACTTGTAGGGCATGGATCAGATGGGGGGTGGAATGGATGATAGGATGGACTACTGCTAGAGGATATCTACTGCATAAAAAACTAACAATCAACCAATGAGATTAAGCAAGCAAGGAAATAAGTGCATCTAAAAAACATAGTTTTTGCATCGAAATAAACTATGATCTATGAAAGGAAATGTTGATAACCATTGCATGAAAGAAAAGCATGAAAGAAGACTGTTGAAAATAAGGAAGTGAGCATGATGAAGAAGTTTTGAAGCAAAGCAAACTAGACTATGAACCGACTAGAAAGCTGCCAACACTAGAAATCTTAAAAATGAGGAAATCTATGTTTTTGGGGCAACAAGAGGGTATTTTCCTCAAATCATTGTCCCGAAGGGAGGAAGAGAGGCCAAGGCACTACTGCTATCATTTTTGATATTTTATTTATCATTTCTTAACCTACTATAGAAGACACAAATGGAATCAAACTATTGAATCATGAAAAACAACCTATTCTTAACCATAAAAGAAATGCATCTAACAGCAACCTATTCTACAAACTGAAATGAAACATACAAATACAAGTAAAGAGGAGCTTGGCTACTTGGATTGGTCCCTAACCCAAGAGCCTCAACCCTCTAAGGTAACTCGTTTCTAACTCAAAAATGATTCCATCTTTATTTCCAAAATGATAACAAGATTACATGAACTGTCCCAAAATAATAAGCTCAAAGTTGAGCAGCGTTTACATAAGCAATACTGCAACAAGAATTTAACAAAAATTCGACCAACTCACTAGTGAGGCCCTAGGCCTCTCTACTTATACAAATTAAGCTCCCAACAACTTCCTCAAAATCAGGGAGGTTTTGCTCCCAAAACTCGAGATAAACATTAGTTATCCTCCACTTTGCTCGGCTGCATGCTAATGCATGACTTGGTTGCTTGTACTGTGAGCTGAATGAAGGGAAATTCGAAGTGAGGAGTAATAAATGAGGGGGATTCCCTCCTATAAGTCCTCTCCTTTGTCCACTATGAGTTATTACTGCCATTTGTCCACTGGATCCTTGACTTTGACCACAAAAATCATCAATAATCTGCATTAAACACATATTAGACCTCATGGCATCATAACTAACTCAACTCACTCTATAAGCATAAATATAATAAGAAAATCATGCAATAAGCTAAGATAATGGTTGATTTGACTAGGTTAGGAGGTAAAATGAGGCCATATGATTACCCATTTATGAGGCTCATCAATAACAAGATATGAAAGCAGGAAAATCCTGAATGTTTGTCATAATATGTACATGCAGATTGAACTTGTAGTTGCAGGTGACCTGGACATACATATAGATATGTCACTATATTTGTGCTTCAAGATGTTGGCATCATTTGAATGATTGATATAGATGAACAATGTTTTGTCATGATGCTTGACAATAAATTTGAATTGATGATTGAGATATGCTTTGACTATAGATTTCTCTATGATAGAAAATTTGGACTTAACCTAATGTCTAATGATCCAATTTGACGATTGTTGATTTTCCCTGATGTCTATGCTATGTGGTCATAATAACTAATGTGGATATTCGGAAAAATTATGTTTGGCCTCCTTTTTCCTAGTAGAATGGTTGAGGTAATGATAGTTGTGATTTAACATGAAATTGGAACTTGCATGACTTATCCTTGGTGTATGCATTTGCACCTAGTGACATAAATGACTTGTATTATGATTATGAGAATGACTTGATCAAGTTCAAATTGATAATGAATGCTTGATGACAAATTGTTATCATGATAATAAATGAAGTCACGATTTGATATGAGCTCCACCCTTCTCTTGGTTGAAAGAATTGATACTGTGATATTGATGACTTTGATAATGGTTGTGATATGACTTATAAAATTTGATAAGCTGACTCTGTTGGTGTGATGGTACAAGATTGATAGATGTAAGGATGATTATGATGACTTAGCAAGGCATCATGCTTAGAGTATTGCATGAATCAATCTCCCCAATCTAGATATGTCCTTATTTGAAAGTTATTTGATGAAGTCAGGATGATGAGTTCCAAGGTATGGCTTTGATATTGATTATGGTTTTGGATTTATATCCTACTTATCTACTTGTGACAGATGATGAGCCTCTGATGATCTAAATTAGAGGGAGATAACTTATGAAGCTTGAAATTATGTATCATGGCATGATGGATCATTTTTTGGAATTCGGAAAAGAAATTCTATATTGCATAACTATTGAAAATGTTTTTGAATAATGAAAATACAAATCGTTGGATACTCCAATTTGAAGTTCGAAATGTTGTTGAACTTGACATGGCATCTGACTGTTGATTGATGAATTGATGTCCCATTTTGAACATCCATCTGTATATATATGATGTGCATAAAACTTGAATGAATTCATGAATGAGTTACTTCACTCACATAGAGTTGCCGCCAAGCATCCTTTGAAATATTTGGATGAGGTGTTCTATTTTTTGATATTTCTCCTATGTTATGTGATTGCATAGATGTATTGCTGAAATTTGATATTATTACTAATAAACACATTTAAATGTTTCTTTAGTATGAGATCTTCCATGATATATTGGATGAGAGGTCGATAGCGTGATTGAGGTTGATCATGATGCTGCTAGCATGGCTAGTTGTGAGGCAAGATACATAAGCTCCTTAAAGAGTTGTTTGAGCATGATATGGATATATCATGGGTACATTGCAATGATAGAGAATCCCATATAAATATATATATATAGTTGGGACCATGATACTCTCATATATTGAGATAGTGCAGTTGTTTGAAACAAGCTCAGGCTTGTGGTAGGCACCTCCTTGAGAGGGAGGATGATTATGGTATCCTTTTGTGATTTATATGATTATTTATGTTTTGACATGATATTTGATTTGATGTTCTATATGAATAGGAAATGCATGTTATTGAGACAAGCCAATACCAGATATGAGTATGATGAGAACAACACTAATCGAGGACACTGAGCCAACTCTTCCTCCTTGTTCGAGCTCCTAGTGTGAGGAATTGAGGGAGAAGGACTCCTGGGGTTGAGTGAACTCTGGAAAATAGGGCATGGCCCCTATCAGTTAGCCATAGGGTTGAGGATGTTACTCCCCTATTTGGTATTTGTAGAGTATACCCTAGTTTGTGTCATACCCATAAGCATGGCTTGTTGGGAATACTTTTCCTTGTCTCGCCAATGAGTTGATAATGTACTTGGGGTGTACAATCCAAGGTGATTATGATTTAGGTGTTCTACCACATGAATATTTAGGGTCATCGATGGGAATAATAGTAGGAAATAAGATGGGTTGAGATAATGCAATATGATTTCGAGTCGAGGGTAAGCTCCCTGATAAAATTTTGGGTTGAGGTAAGCTCCCCGATGAGATTCCAGGGTCTAGGTACTCCCCTATATGATTAGTTATCCTATTGCTTGATATGGCTGGTAGCTATTGCTCCCCGTTGTGGTTCCCTATGTTTAGATGTTCTCCCTGATGATATGCTCTCTGATGACGATTGATGATGATATTCCGGGTAGCAACCTATTGGCAAAGATTCCAGGTAGAAGGCCAATGAATAGAGGGTGGTAGCTTGAGCTCCCCTTCAGTAACAAATTCTTCTTCTTCTAGATCTGAGAATGCTCAACATATGAGCAAGAACAATAAAGAGATAAGAAGGAATAAGAAAAGGATAGGTCGAGATGTATAATGATGATTTGTGATGATGAATCACTTGAGATGGACATGGCACAATGAATACATGACAAAGATGATCTGTGATGATACGTGATGACACTTGATTCCAGAATGGAATATTGATCAATGGACAAATATTAGCAGGTGGAATTCTCCATATGTTGAGAGGGAGTGTTAATTTTTATAACTGCAGTTAAATTCATCCAGATCTTGGGGAGAGGCCCCCAAGATCTGAAAAGTTGAATTTCTAGAAGAAAAAGAGGAGAATGCCCAATAAGAAAAACCACAAAGATTTTTTTAATTAAAACGAAGAATAGCTATAAAAGCTACATTGTGGTGGAAAAACTATCATTTTACAAAATGTGACTTGTTACTTATAGTATTTTTTTGTTACAGTACCACGGGTCAATTCCATGGGTGAATGAATACCATGGGTGGATGTCACAATAACATTAGAAAATACCATGGGTGGATGGCACTTACAATACCATGGGTGGATGCCACTTACAATACCATGGGTAAATTCCATGGGTAAATGAATAACATGGGTGGGTGAATACCATGGGTTGATGGTATTTTCCATTCGGATCAATCCTCCCTCCTTAAGAAGCAATGGTCCCCATTGCGTGAAGTTCCCTCCTGCGAAGCCTTTGTTGAATATGAAGAGCCACTGAAGAGAAGGGTTTTATGTGGTTAGCCCATAACCATGGTGAATGAAAATCTGAGGATAGAGATACCTTGTAATTCTTGTGACCAACTGTGATATTGACAGTGTGTGGCCTAGCAAATGGACTTCGATGAAGTGTGGGTTTGTGGATGACCCATAACCATGAAGAACAAAGATCTGAGGATAGAGATACCCTATAATTCTTGTGACCAACTGTGAAACTGACAGTGTGCGGCCTAGCAAATGGACTTCGATGAAGTGGGTGTTTGTGGATGACCCATAACCATGACAAATGAAGATTCGAGGATAGAGATACCCTGTAATTCTTGTGACCAACTGTGATACTAACAATGTGCGACAACAAGGAATTTGTGTGGTTGACCCATAACGGTGATGTTGGTTGTTGATGAAGTAGCAGGTGCATACATAGCTTGGGGCGAGAGGGCACGTCTCCGAGGAACCCAAGCTAAATGCTGCTATGCTGAAACTGATTAATGTGAAGCAGGTGCTTACTAAAGCAGGGTGGGAGGGCACGTCTCCAAAGGGAACCCGCTCTGAATGCTGCTCTAGAATTAAAATGGACATAACTGGGTCAATATAACTCAAAATATTTATTATAACCTATTATTGGAAGCAGAAGGACCATTTTTCATCTTCCCATGTGTTGGAAATCCTTATCTAGACACCCTAGAATCTCAAAGTCGCACTGCAACTTTTCCACTATCACAAAAGTTATGAAAACTTAGCTGATTTTAAATCAACGATGTCTCCCACCCCGAACTCTGATTCGACCCTTTTTTTGAAATTGGGTGATTTTTTGGGAGGAGCTAAGATCTGCAATCATTGTTCTGAAATTCTACACAAAAACTGCAAAAAATGATAGGAGAGTCATCGTCCACCAGTTGCCTTCAGAAAAAAATAAAAAAATCTTCAACATTGCTGATTTTAAATCAGCGATATCTCCTTCATTCAGACTTCGATTTGACCGAATTTGTTTTTGAACTTTGGTATTTTTTCGCAAGGAATCTAGATCTGTTATTTTTTTGTAAATTTTGCACCAAATGTGTCAGATCTGATTTTCAAATTCGCCGCGCAAAAAAATTCTTGCAAAAAATGAAAAAAGAAAAATTCTTCTAATTTGGCCTAAGAAAATTCTCTGTGGACGACGTAGCACATGCCTGAAGTTTTTTGAATATTGATGCAAAATTTGAAAATGAAATAGACATCAAACCCTCATTCCCTTGGAATCATAACCTACGTTGATGCCATTGATCTATATCTTGGGGAGAGGCCCCTAAGATCTGAAAAATTGAAATGCTAGAAGAAAAAGAGGAGAATGCCCAATAAACAAAACCACAAATAATTTTTTTATTAAAACGGAGAATAATTATAAAAGCTACATTGTGGCGGACAAACAATCCTTTTACAAAATATGACTTGTTACTTATAGTATTTTTCAGTTACAATTCCACGGGTCAATTCCATTGGTGAATGAATAACATGGGTGGATGTCATAATACCATGGGTGAATGAATACCATGGGTGGATGTCACTTACAATACCATGGGTGGATGCCACTTACAATACCATGGGTAAATTCCATGGGTGAATGAATAACATGGGTGGATGACTACCATGGGTTGATGACATTTTCCATTTGGATCACAAATTCCACCTTGGATAGCTCAAATTACCGAGATGATGATTGCATTAGATTCCTCTTTTTGGGAGGACCAAAATCAACCTAAAGATCACCTAATTTGTTCAAGCGGAAGTTGAGTTATGAATTATTTTATGCATACATGTATTATGGAATGGGTCAGCCGTAACCACATGGGTAACTTCTTAGGTTGGCCTTAACGCCAAGTGGAACCTCATGAAAGCCTATAAATATAAGATACCTTAAGCTCATTAGGACATGTTCAATCAAATTGTCTTCTATTATCTTTTGTCTTTGTTCGCACAGGTTCGACAGAAGGAGTTCACGGAAGGGATCGAAATCACTGCGTGAGGTTCGCTCTGAGTTAGGGTTTTCTGGTTTTTGGAAGCTGGCACTGAAAAAGGATTTTTAGTACCTATACGTTGGCACATACTGGCCATGAAAATGTCCAGAGATCCTTGGACGCTGGCACAGTGGCTTATGGGAGCATCCAAGGCTTTAGAGGTAGATTTGGAGGTGTCGGCCCCCAGATGCTCACATAGAATGGTCCTGAGAGCATCTAGGATGTCCTAGACACATGCACAGTAACTACACGAGAGCTTCTAATGGTTTTTTGGGAAAATATGGTAGGTTGGTCCTCGGACACATGCACAAAATGCCTTGGGAGCGTCCGGGTTGCCATAGACATTTGCATAACTCCTCTTACTTGCATTTGAGACTCAAAGTTGATATTTCTATATTCTGAAGTTCTAGTTAGTGATAACAATATTCAACAATTGTCCACAGCCAGTGACAACACACTTCATTGCTCAGAATCATGTTTTTGTTGTCAAGCATGATTATATTAGTTTCATGGATATCATAGTCGTTTTGTTGCATAGATGAAGTTATGGGTCAGTGTACTCTCTTTTACTGAATCATTTGATGACGATCTAAGAAGAAGAATATTTTCAAGGGTTTTCCCCATGTATTTTCCCTGGCCTCGGACCAGTCCTGGTGTCTCTATGTGTGTGTATGTTTTTCTTCTATTATTCCTTTATGTTCGTCTGCAATGATGATGATGATGATGATGATGTTATTTCTATATAATTGCATATGATGATGAACAATGGTGTAGATCTAAATAATGTAATGATGATATGGGGTGAACTTAATGTATTAATGATGAGCTGCAATTATCAAAACAAAGAACAATGTAACCCTATAGAAATTAACAATTTTTGCAGGCCAAATTGATCCAGCTTCACAAAATTGATATTATCATGTAAACCTTCCAATCTAATTAGTATTTAATTGTGCCCCTGAAATATTTCTGCTATCAGTGGTTGTTACTTTTCTCACAAAGTGTTTGAAACAATGTTTGTTTGCAAAATTTTGGAAAAAATGCATAAAAGATAATTTTAATTTTTTTGGAATATAATAACATGTCTGAGCAGGAATATATTACAAGGGGAATGTCACACAAAGTGGAAAAAATCCCCAAACTTTGAGGATCATTCCTGCCTTTCAGGATTGGTCCTTTGGCATATATGGTTACATCAAAATATGACCATCTTTGATAATCAGATCCCAAAGATTCAACAAGTGGTACAAAAAACAAGAACAATAGCGAAGGAACTCATAAAAAAAGGTTTAAAGAAGATGTATGTATGTAGAGCAGGAGTTGCATTCCACCTAAACAATAATAACACTTCCCTTATTAGCTCATGATTGGGGCCTAGAACTAATAATAAAGAAGGATTAATTGGGATTTGGATCATCATTGAGTTTTCAAAATCCAGCATGTGAAATGCTTTCAAATTTTTGGAAATTCTCAAGTGGTTATTGCTTGGCTATTGGGGATCGGTACATTACATATTTTAGCCATAAATCCTTAGCAACAAAGTATTTGCCAATTGCAAGAATTTTTTGAGGATCTGGAGGTATCACATATTCACAACGAACACAACGTTGATGCTGAACATAAGATTAAAGGAAGCATTACTCCAACCTATAGGACATTTAATGATTACAAGAAAAGTCAATGATGTCCTTAGGATGTCAATGCTAACAACATTTTCTGAATTGATGCTATTATATTTGTTGTGACCTTGTATGTTTTTATGTTTTACGTTATGGATTGGTTGAATTCCATAACTCTTGGTAGACATGTCTGAGAGGTTGTAATTGAACAATAATTTGTATACTTTGATTTCAATGAAATAACAAATAGGTGATTTTTCCCATGGGAAAAGAAATGTCTATCTAGCTCATCATGACATAAATGGATTGTTTTCTATATCATCAAAGATTTTACTTTCAAGTTTGTCAATGTTTATTGGATGATGCTTTAGATAATGCATTAGAATTGAAATTTGGCCAATGTTGGTGAACTTCGACTTATCTACAACCACAAAACAAATAATAATATAAATAAAATGTATTCTTTAAATGTCTTGCTTAGATTGGAATGACAAGGAAAAAGTGTGTTTGATATTGTGGGCTGTATTACTTTAGGGATTTTCAAAGGTTCTTAGATAATGCTTTATAAAATGTGTGAGAGTCAAACTTGGATCAATATTGATGAATTTATATAACCACACCACAACTGTTAATATAAATGAAATGTTTTCTCTAAATTTACTACTTGAGCTTGGCCTAACATGGATGGATTTCCTTCAACTTGTAGCACATGGTTTTTTAAGTATTCTTAGGTCATTCCATATAAAGTGTGTTAAAATTAAACTTAGATCATTGTTGGTGAATTCCGTCTTGTCTATAGTTAAACAAAATGAAAATTGATAAGAAAAGTGGAATGCCAGTGGGGTTAAATGGATTGGACTTGATGATATCCTTATGCTCTATAACATATATTATTAACCTAAACATAAATAAATATTTATCTAAACATGAATATAACAACTTCAAAGCTTGAATATTTTTTTGACTATACTAAATATAACCTCACTAATGAGATTATTATTCAATGGTAAAAATTTTTGCATGTCTAATTGCCCACCAACATTTAAATCTCTTTAAGGCATGAAAAGGTGAAGAGGCCAAAGTATGAAGTGATTATAATGGAAAAGTATAACCATATAATTATGGGAACTTCACTAAATAAACCATGCCCTTGTAATTATAAGTTCACATTTTTACCACTATGCTTTCAAGAGGAAGAGACAACCCAACCATTTTGATAAATGTCTAGTTACACCTCTCAAAAGGTCATTATACAATGTTTTTACCGGTTGTGTCCCATCTAAAAACTGTCAAAGGAATGGTTTTTTCCTATGGTAAATTTGTTTTTATGTCCAGTTCATCCTTGACGACGTCATTTTACAATATTGTTCTCTTTACTTTTCCAATTTCTACATCCTTGAGCTGATATCCTTCCAGTATTGTTGTAATTGGGGCCATTTTTTGCTCACATTATCTGTGTTTGTCCATCAAGTTGGTTTCACTATGCCTTTTCCAACCCAATCAAGTTCGCTTTAGATAATTGTTCTTATGGCACCTCGGCTTTGCCAACCTAGTCATTGGGGTGGTGTGGAAAGAGATTCTTCTTCTTGACATCAACACCTTTTCTGTTGGAATTTTGTGGCATGCCATTTAGATTTGTCCCTCTCGAAGTTAGGAATGAGATTCTTCACCTGGAAGCTAAGGAATTTGGCAACCAGAATCCGTATTACTTGGGTGGAATGCTTCATGGTGTCTAACTCTGATTTTGGTTCCAATTTGTAGCCTCACACTCCAACTATCGTCAATGCACCAACATATGAAATACCTCAAGACAACTCTAATGCAATTTCTATAGTTATTGTCTTAGACTTACAATCCTGCATGGAACTTGGTTCTTTTTGGCCAATGTTATGTTTAATTCTACTATGTTGTCATGCCGAGCAGTATGGCTTACTAGACTATATGTGCACATGGTTTTATTTTGTTAAGCACAATAACTCCAAAGCATGGAACTCTCGATAGGCTAATTAGTTAGCATGTTACCAAGCGTATCTTGTCTCCTATGAGAACAAGTTATGGTCAATTTATTAGTTTATGAGTTCCCATCAAGTTTTTGAGACATAAACACTATCAATGTAAAATATATTTTCTCGTAATATAAATATAAATATTTCCATATAGCTTACCAAAAAAATTCGCATTTTAAACTCCATTGCAAGGACACACTTGTAATCATTATTTTTCCCTCCTAATGTTGTTAAAAAAAGGTGTTCATAATTAATAATTCCAAACTAGTTTATAATTTGAAAGTCATCGAGGAAAATTTCTTTGTAATTAGTGTTTCCCTTAAAAAACCATCGAGAAAAGTCACTAAAAAACACTGGTTATAATTAGTGATTCATCCTTCGAAATTCATTAACGAGAATTATTTGTAATTGGTGATTCTCCCTTTGAAAGTTTTCAAAAATGTATTTGAAATTAGTCGTTTTCCCTCCAAAGAAATATGGCCTAATAAAATATTTTGTGATGTAAGTTAAGTTGTAATGAAATAATATGTCTGAAAAAGTAATGGATAGCAGAATTTATTGTATGTAAGATAAAATTTCCTCTCATGCCTATGCATAAAGATCTTAAATTTTTTTAATTATTAAAATTTGTGATTTGCAAGGTTCCATTTTGTAGGTAACATTATAATAGTTTAGATCTCCTTAACCTTTTCTTATTTCAGAATATTAAAACAAATTTTCAAAAAATTAAAACAAATAGAATTATTAAAGTTTTTAATTAGGGAGAATTTTATAGTTGAATTCACAAAGGTAAGATTCAAAAGTGTTTGGTTAAAACAATGAAATTTCTATTTTGCATTAAAATCATTTAAAATTTCCGCAACAAATGGCATCAATTGGCTTTTGTTTGCTCTCTATATTCTTAAATAACTAATGCATCTACAAATACTTATAAGTATTTATCTTGCATTATTTGACAACTTGATATTCAAGGTCTTATATGACTCCTACACAAGTTGCCCATAAAATTGAGCAAGCTATTAAAGTTAGATAAAAATGTTTGAAATAAAACTATTTAATATTATAATATCAAGCTAGCTATTAAATATAGGTGAAAATGTTTGAAAGAAAAACATTATGTAATATTAAAGGAACACATAATTAATTATGAAAAGATATGTAGACTTACGGGCATACCAAAGACCTATAAAAAATTATAATGGAGGGGACATTGTTTTCCCTTATCAATATATATTTTTATTTTGAAATATGTTGTTAGTAAATGAATAGTTAACTTTTAGACATTTTGTATTTTTACGGAAAACAATAGAAAAATATTTATAAGTATTGGGAGGTTTTAAGTTAATAATACATTAGATAGGTAATAAATGTAGAATTGAGACTATAATATCAGTTCCAATTAGAAATCAATTTATGAAGATTGTACTAGTGTAGGAAGGGACTCAAATGCAACATGAGTTTAGAGGAAGAACTTAGATTGCATTTTAAAAAAGATCTCTATATTGATATAGGAAGTGATAGAATATCATAAATGTGTTTGTTGGAATTTTTCATAGTTGTTGCAATAGCATTGGAATCCTAGTAGTAAGACTTAAAAGAGGTTTTGATAAAGATCTCCTATTACAATTTAGGAATATTTTATTTAAATAGTGTCATAATAATTTTAGATGTTTTTCTTATATCGAGTAGATTATATATGTCAATATTATATATAAAGGTGAATCTACATGTAAAGTGATTTCATACACACAAACATATATATAACCACAAAAGAGTCATAAAATAAAAATGTGATTGTTAAATTTTTTCAAAAACTGGGTAAAAAACTATTTTCAAAGGTTACACATTAATTAAAAGTCATTTGACATACTTACATAGAAATGATTTTTTCATAAAGAATGAAATTTTCATAAATATTTAGATTTGATGTGTATATTGTTTTTCATAAATATTGAGATTTGATGTGTATATTATTATGACACTTGGTGGCATATATATATATATATATGAGAGACAAATTTTATTTAAGCCACACGAAATTAGTCATTTAATCTATATGAACTAATAAGAAAATAAAAATTCCAGTTTTCAAAAATTATTTTTAATTTTCAAATTATTCAAATTAATAGTTTTTTTTTAAACTTTAATAAAATTTATAATTTTTTTTAAAATTTTCCAAACTAATTAAAAATCAAACCATTTTCACTATAAAATAATTTCACTATAACCTTTTTATAACCCATATAATCTAAGTTTTACGTCATTAATTTTTTAATTCTTTTATCATTGTTATTATTATTTATCTCAATCCCAATAAATATAAATTTTATCAATAACTTAAACGGGAAAAACCTTAATATAACCCTAAAAACCATTCCATTTAATAAAAAAATGTAGTATTCATAATGATACTTAATATCTACACACTAATTATAATACATTTGGAATGTCAAGATAGCACTTTTAAAATACATTTGGAATGTCAAGATAGCACTTTTAAAAGGGATGATGACTTAAACGTGATAGAAGGCCGCCTTGAATGGTTTAATTAGTAATATTTAAATTTCATTATATGGTAAAAATTAAATTAGACATGATTTATGAAAGTAATTATATATCTATATATATATAAAAAAAAATAATTATAAAAAATTAGATAGTAGCGAATACATGTCACTTAGTTTAAATATAGTTGAATTTAACATAAAAAACTATGAATATTTGGCAAAATGGACGCCTATATAAGTGCATGTAGAAATCACAAACCGAAATTAGAAGAAAAAGAGATAAAATTGGAAAACAATAGGTCATAAACAAAAAGGGCTATAATTAATTATAGATAGTAAAAATCTACAATAATGTCTTGTATAATGTCTTGTGAAGTTATTTTTCCTAAACTTCACGGAAATATATTGATTTTCTTCTAGCTTCCATTGTAACAAGGAGAAAAATTTTCAGAATTACCTGATGAAACATACGTTACTAGTTCTGATACCACTTTGTATTGTATTGGTTGCAAAGGCTTCCTTCGACGGAGAATGAAGCTTGCAGATAAGTATGATTCCTGATTGTGTTACAGGAACTCTTACACAAACTTGTACACAAACCTTTAGACAAATCCAATGCAAAACGATCTGTTTTAATGGTCACCTGCCTATATGAGCAAAACTGCATTTCAGGATCCTAAGAGAACCTTCAATGAATCTCAGACAAACTTCACATAGTCAAAATATAACATAGAGATATAAAGTAGCCATAAATGAGACAAAATATTTATTTTATAAGTTTGCAAAATAACTAGATATTAGCAGCACAGAGTCTCACTTTTTTATTATCAGAGATTGACTGCTAAGAAATTTATCAGTTATACTAGCTCAGAACAAGCTAGAAACTGAAGACTTCTTGGCCCATTGCAGACTCTGCCTATAAACCAGAGAACTCAAACCAAAATACTCTTCCCTAAGAAAGCTTGACCACTTTAGGTTCTCACCATGCTCATAGGTCCTAATACACAGACCTCTCAGACTTTAGACTCTCTGTGAATCAGATTTAAGAATTTCTCAGTGATGCAAACATATTGCCTTCAAGATGTCGATGCATAGCAGGGATAATTATTGACTCTCAGACCCCAGACCTCTCTAACTCTTGATCCCCAAATGGTTCTCCTCCCCCTTATTTATAAGAAGTTGTGGGGGGGGGGGGGGGGGGGAGAGGGACAAAAGGAATCCTATGGTACTACTGATACTGGCTAATTTCTTTTCTCTAGATGCTCTGAGATGTGGTTCAAACCCTACCAATCGTCAAAGAAGTGCTTCGAGTCTTAGAGAATCCTCTAGTAAAGTTTTATAATAATGCCTTTTATAATAATTTTTTACTTATCTTATTAACCAATCTTAGTTAGCTTCACATGAACAAATGTTCTTACTTCCGTTCACTTAACCAACACATTTACATGCATTCCCGCATCATATAAGCATTATAAGTGAAATTCATACCCAACATAACAAGATGCATAAATAGGAAATAAAGACACGAAAATTGTAGAATACTTCTTTTTATTGGTAATTCCAGACGATTACAGACTCGACCCACCCTGTGCACTAAGATGCAGGGGTCCACGCACTCGGCTACGAACTTCTACCCTAGGCCTCTGCGCACTTAGCTGCAGAGCCTCTACCTACGCCACACCCCAAGACTTAGACTTCTTGCTCTAAAGATATCTCTCATACATCATATATTCTTGATTTATTGGTTTCAAACTGCTTAGAACTTAGCTCTGTTTATATAGTCCCATGGTCCGTGGACCATAGGTAGATCTTTTATAGCTGACATTACATTTCAAAAATAAGGGCAGACAACCCTATGAATCTTTAACACCTACGTGCTTTGTGACCACAAAATGCAGAGATTTTACTCTTGGATTACAAAATTTGACCAAAATATGGGCTTTTAGCCCCCAAAACTCTCCTTGGGGGATCTCGTACCCAATAGGCTTTTAGCCCCAAAACTTTCGTTGGGGGAACCCGTTTCCAACAGGCCCCCAACACAAACATGGTGACTCGCCCTCAAGTCACTCTGCGGGCATGGAATTCTTGGTGCGAAGACCTCCCAGCTCAACTTGTATGACAACAACCTCAGTAGTGCACGGTGCGGTGGCTTTCTTCACTTCTTCAACCAACTTCTTGGTCGCTGGTCTTGAACTGTCAGCTTGAAGCTTCTGCTGAGTTGCTTGCAGATGAGAAAGCTTACCTTCAATAGAGGCCATGGATGAATAAGCCTCATCCAACCAGGGCTTCAATCGTGCCTTTAGTACTACCTCCTTGTGCTGCGCTACATCAACATGTTCCTTCAATTGTTTAGCCTCATGCAGCTTCGCCAGTCTCTACGTGAGAGTGACGGTTGACGCTGTACCTTTTACTTAGTCATAGTGCTATTGCAGTTCTCGCACTTCTGCCTCCAGCTGCTGTACATGAGGGTTCTCCTACAGGCTCGTCAGGACCTCGAACGACTGTTCAAACAACCGTGTGTAGTCCGCTACTGCATTGTCTACCTCCACTATCGCCTCTATGACAGCGGTTTCACATTGCTCCTTTCCTCTGGCGGAGTTGAAGGCTGGACCTTCAACTGTAAATATGCAATCTATAGGTTCAGCTCTAGCTGAAACTTAGCCAACTCTATGAGAGCATCATGCACCCTTGTAGAAAGCTTGCGAATGCATAACTCGACTGGTTATTCCTCAGGAATGGCCAACTCCAGGACCATTTGGCATGCCTCCTCCACGACTTGAACTATGTGCTTTTTTCGGTCAGTTATCTCAGTTACAATGGAGATGGAAGAATCTCGCTGTAGGGCCATCTATTCATTATTAATATACTGCTCACTAATCACCTATAAAGTGCAGTGTTTACGGGCCTTAAGCTCCGTGATCACCCCATCCTGCAATAGGTGGATCACCTCACTTGGGAGCGCTGCCAAGTTCAACCCCACTCCCTTGAGGACACTGACTAGGTGGAGCACCTCGCCTGGGAGCGCTGCCAAGTTCAAACTCACTCCCTTGAGGGCGCTAATAGTGGGCCTGTCAGCTTCCTTTTCTGTGGTCAGTGTTCCATCTGGCAGCACTATCACGTAGGAGACCTTTGCACGTAGCGTCTTGGCAGCTTCTGAAGTATCGATAGAGAAGTTGGTGGACACTGTGCCAGCCTATGATGCACAGGTCTGTAGCTCTTATAGACCTGTCTGGATGGACCCTAATAGTAGCTACTGCTGCTTGAATTGTTGTAGTGCCTCTGTGGTGACAACCAGCACCGTGTCTCCAATGTCATGCAAATCTCCCTCTGTGAGGGTGATTGGGTCCAACAACGCCTTACTCACCTTGGATTTCTTCCTTGACCCCACTTTTTCTTGTTCCCTTGGACACTTGATGTGGCTCGACGTCATCTGCGGGTCCACACCATGCTGCTTTATTTGCTCGTCCATATCTTCCTCTGTTTTGAGTGAAGGCGACCTCGCACCTTTGTCAAAGCCACGCTCTATTTCACATGTTTGATTTTCCGTCTATTGGGTGTCATCACACTTCGCCTGGGCCTTGTTAGTGGCCTCCTTCTTCCTCTTCTCAGCCATCTACGCCATCTTGAGCTTGGAATCCTCCTTTTTAGGTTGCATGACAGACTTGCTCGACCCCACCACCAAGTCTGAGGTAGTGCACCACTCTTCCGACCAACAATCAAGTACTACATCAATTGCATCGTCCATTTCCAAGTAAGGCAAGTCATACCATGTTTTCTCACGGTACTTCCGTGCCCTTATCGATACGCGGTGAAAGTATGCCTTAGACTCCACGTACTCTTGCAGTTTTGTGAACACAGTAGGTGACAACCATGGTTTGCGATTGATAGCCATGCGGATGTTCATTTCCATAAAGATCTAGAAGATCTTGCGATCCTTGATGCACTGAGCATCCTTTGTTGCTCACAGCGAAGCGTACTTTGCTACTTCTGACAGATCTGGAAACTGAGGGAAATTGACTGTCTTCTGGTAGCTCCCAAGCTACCAGCACAATAGACAACAAGAGCCACACATAGTGGAAGGTCTTTCTAAGCTCCTGTGCCTTACGACAGTTCACAAGGAACTCACCGCAGAGATAGCGTGCCCAATTAAACTAGACTCCTTCGATGCATTGAGCTACTAGCGTGATGACTGGTGCCAACAATTCATCTGTATGACACTTTCTCATAACCTTTCTTGCCAAAATCTACATGGCCCACTTGACCGTAGGATCGTAGATTCTCGAGATGGCATAGCCTCACGACTTCTTCATGATCTTGAATTTCTCCTTCATGGCCTCCACAAGGGCTTGCTCACCACCTTTTCTGCCAAACATCATGGCTAGATTTTCCCCTATGTAGGGCAGCCGCGTGATCCTATGGGTCAATCTATCGGTGATGGGTATTGGCTCCTCCAGCCATAGACAACCATCATGCACCAGGTATAGCAGCTGCTCAATGACTAATACTATAATCGGGGTGCGATTTTAGTGTGACACCCATAGTAGTTTGAGCAAACCTGCCTTGTCTACTCCCCTGAGCTACTTCCGCAGTTCTAATGTAGTCATCCTAGTGGTTGTGTTAAGAACGTGACGCATTCACTGCTTTGTCGTCAAGTGAGAGAACTTATCATGGTTAGCTAAGTCCCAATCTTCTAGTTTCAACATAGGAACCTGCCCCAATCGTAGTCCTTCAAAGACAATTCGTTTGGTAGTAGAGTTGTGTGCAAGGAAACCTTGCTTTTGTCAATGTCCTTCGGCACTTTGGTCTTGCCCTTGCGTGGAGGGACATATTCGAGCAACTTAGTGATAGGGTTAGAACCCTCGACTTTAGCATCCTCCATTGCCACCCCCAAATCCTCATCATCCATCGAGATGTCCTCAATTTCTTCCTCCTTTGGCTCCAGGTTAATGGTTTTTCCCTTTTGCTAAGAAGTTGTCCTTCGGTGGGTTTCTTCTTGGCAATGCGTGCATCGGTATTGCAACCTACTTTCCCTTTTTATCCTTGGCACTCTCCTTGGTCAGGGTGGGCTTTGGTCTAGGCTTCCGTGGTGACTTGGGGACTTTAGCTAAGACCTCTGCAACCACTGGAGCATCTCCCTCTGCCTCCTTAACAACCTCTGACACAACCCCCTCAGCTGTCACTGCTTCAACGCTCATAGATTTTGTGGGCATCGACATGATGCTATGCAACAACTCCTGCATTTCCTTTGGCAAAGTCTCAAATAATGAACTTGCTAGCAAAACTTCATAGTTTTCACGGTTCATGTTCGCCAGAGAGCTCATCAACTCAATTCTCAAAATGCCAAGTGTTTTTCGCTAGGCAGCCACCTATAATTTATAAGCACTTTCAAGTTAAAATCTGGCCGTTCCCCCCACATTCAGTTCATTAATGCCAGATTGGAGGTAGATTTCCAAGGATCTTACCCATAAAGTTTGTCTTAAATGCTGGCCACCCGCTCCATTTGACCGTATTCTTACTGTCAAATCATGAAAAGTTACTTTAACGGTCACTTTCCGATTGACCTACGCGATTTTTCCCTGGGTAGCGTAACTCTCTTCACACTGTCGTGAACCGTGTGACATTTCCTTGTTTCGAACAGTCCTCCAGTCGCACAGTTCCCAAACCTAGGCAGTGTAGTTTACAGTCCCGTGCCTCCTTTCAGCTGCCTGGAGTGCTAAGACTATGCTACCCTCATATAGTCACCTTGCCGGATCACTGGTGTATGGCTTCAATCGGCTACCATTCTCCTTTCCTAGGAAGGGATCTCCATTCAATTTAACCAATTGAATTGCAGTGATCTCCTTAATTTCATAAGGCCCTAGCCAGTGCATTCTGAAATTCCTTGGAAATTTATCAAACTTATTGTCATATAACGAAACCATATCATTTACCTTAAATGTGCGCAACTTAATGTGTCGATCATGGCATGCTTTTTCACGCTGCTTTTGGACTTATTGGTGAAAGCCAACTTGAAATATCTCTTCCTCAAGCTCAGCAAGCTCTATGAGCCTCTCTTCTAGGGATCCACAATTTGTCATATCCGTGAGTGCTGCTATGCATAGACTAGGCACAATGTATTCCATGGGCATCACTACTTTAACACCATATACAAGCTAAAACGACGTCTGTCTAGTCAATGTTTTGCATGCTGTTTGATAGGCCCATAGTACATTGGGTATGCGCAAGTCCCAATCACTTCACCGAGTATTGCAAACCTTGGTCGACACGTTCTCTAGCACCTTATTGAATGCTTCCACTATCCCATTAGTCTGTGGGTGATAAGGCGTGCTTTTCTGGTGATATACCTGAAATTCCTCCATCAGCGTGTTGATCATCTTGTTCAGGTGTGTACCACAATCACTCATCAAAATCTTTGGACGCCTAAATTGCATGAGTACATACTCAAAGAGGAACTTCACAGCAGTTGCACCTATGCAATCCTTCACAAGCCATGCTTTTGCCCAGGGAGTCAAATACCCAATCACGGTGATAATGTATCGCGCTCCCCTCTTCTTCCCTTGGGGATGAATTGGTCCCACAAAATCTATCGCCCATTTCTCAAAAGGTTGTAATTTCATATGTGGGTTCACAGGTAGCTCATCCCTCCACGATGGCCTACTAGTCCTTTGACACACATCACACACCTTGTAGTAAGCTTCTGAATCCTAATGGAGGGTTGGCCACCATAGCCCTGCGCGTAAAATCTTTTGTATGGTCACTCTTCATGCATAATGGCGTCTCGCAGTTCCCCCATGAGTGTTCGTGAGGATATTTCTCCTTTCAAACTCTAGTACATATCGTCGTAATACTTCATCAGACCCCATTTTGTATAGATGTCTAACAATGACAGTAAAGTATGTCGTGTGTACCACTAACTCCTTTTTCTGCAGGACGATGTAACCTCCGGGGCAGTTCCTGCCATTAGGAAGTGTATGATGTCTTCAAAGTGACCATTTGTGATGTGCACTGCAAATAGTTGTGCATCAGGCAATCCCTCCTCCAAATTCGTGGGCTCTTCCCCCATTTTGATGAGTGACAGATGGTCCGGTCCTTTGTTTATTCATCCAGGTTTCACAATAACCTCAAAATCATACTCCTGGAACAATAACAACCACTTATAGATTCTCCCCCCCAATACAAGCTTATTGACCAGGTATTTCTACGTAGAATGATCCGTATACATCTTAAAATGTCAACCCAACAAATACTGTCTAAACTTCTGGAGCACGTATACCATGGCTAATCCTTCATGCTTGGTGGTGGAATAGTTCTTCTCAGCCTTGGATAACCTCCTGCTTGCAAATGCTATAGGATGGTGTAATGTCCCTTAATAATAATAATAATAAAAAAATAATATAATATAATATTAAAATACAAAAAATAAATAATAAGCAATAAATAAAAAATAGTAAATAGTAAATAGTAAATAGTAATAAATAATAATAAAATAATAAATAACAATACAAAATCTCTAAATAAATAAAAATAAAAATAAACAGAATAATCAGTAAAGCTATCAAAAAGTAAAAACAAAATAAATAAAACAAGAAAGCAGTAAAAATCCGTAAAGCTATCAAAAAGTAAAAACGAAAGAAATAAAACAAGAAAGTAGTAAAGTTGCATGTTGACACATGGAGTGTGTGCATGTGGTTCCCCTTCCAATGTTTGCATTATTTAATAGATGGTAAGGAAGATGAGAGGCATTCCATCATTTCATGATTCCGTCATTCCATGATTCCATTATTTCATGATTTAAATAATAAAAATGTTAAATAATTCAACTTAACTTTGGGACGAAGTTCCTTAAAGTGGGGGAGTATGTAATGTCCCTTCATAATAAATAATAAAAATAATAAAAGTAAGCACAAAGAGATAACATAGATCTTAGAGGGATGTTAAATAATGTTAATTCATAGTTAGCATTCATTGTTTATATATGTAAATGAACTTAATTCATGATAAGAATGCTTATAGTGTATTGTTGTTACATATTTGATACGTATTTTGATGATTCTCATATTAATGATGTTTCATGATATGATGATATGTGGTAAATGGATATAGTTCTCATGAGAGGTTAATGATGTATATGTGGTGCTTATTTATTTATTTTGTATGATAATGATGTTGTATGCTCATGATGAGTATGATATGAATAGGGATAATGATGTTATGATATGAGGTTACATTGGCATGTGCTTTCTTTATTACGTGATGTCATGATATGTCTTTAATGCTGATATGTTGATCCGAATTGGATCCATGAAAAATAATCAAGATGCCATGAGTATATCAAAACATGACAGATTTCAAATTTGTGAACAAAGAGCGATCAGGAAGACCTCTAACAGTGGCAGTTTGCAACCAGTGAGGAACGACGAGGACCCCGGTCAAAGTGCGCTGACCGAGGCCCATGGAGACCGCGTAGGAGGTAAAACTGGCACTTGGGAAGCCTGAATCGGGAAAAGGAGGCCGTTTATGATGCGTGATTAACGAATCGCACATCGTTGGGCAAAACCCCTCAAGAAGGAAAAATCCCCAAAGTGCTCGGTCGCATGGAAGCCGGGAAACCATGGGAAAGCGCTAAGGCAAAACGCTGCTCCCGCGGTCCAAAACCGACAGTATATCGGGGGCATCCTTGGGTGGTAAGCGGAGTTGGAGAAGAACAAGTGATTCCATTCAGCGGCCGATGCGTTGTAAGCGGATGAGAGAGAAAACCACCGCTCATCGCATGCTAACAGTAGAGCAAGTCAACTACGCAAAATGAGCAAATATCACAGGATTTGGGGGCTCTAGATCTGATGGCGGAAATCACGCCTGACAGAGGAACCAGATTTGACAAGGGATTAAGCCGTGGCATAAAGAATTTTGATGTCCGAGTTGACCGCTGAGGTGGTAGATGAGTCATTCCACAATGTAACTAGAAAACTAAACCGACGAGGAAGTGATGGCGCAGTTCACTAGAGGACTAGTGGCCACTCCCTATGAGCCGTTGACGATGACGCAGAGGCAGGGAACTCCAAGCTAACAACAGTAGGCGATCCAACGGGGCTGGAAGAGGAAGTGAACAATCATGGATAGATTGGCTTTAAGCATTGAATAGACACAAAACATGACACTGAGAGGAGAAGAGAATGAAGACATAAAAGAAGAAACAATGAAGCAAAAAGCAGAAAGACAAAGAGCCGAGCTGACCTGCAACAAAGGAAACATCGAGCAGACGGAGAGCTTGAGAGGTTCAAGAAATCCCTGAGAGGATCTGTCGAGAATTGAGCACCACATTGGGCTCCTCCCATTAAAGACCAGAGAGGTCAAGACTTGGAGAGGAAAAGAGTCTGTGCACTCTCGTGGCTTGGGGAATCCAAGAACCACCTTGCCAAGCATCATTTCTGTTTCAGGAGACTCAAGTTGAGCTCCTAATTTTAATTCTTTGCTTTAAAGACACAATAAAAGAAGGCCACCACTGAAGCTGGACTGGAGATGTAGCCGTGGAGAATAGGGTGAAATCCTTATTAATTGTTGTGTTCTTGTATTTGCTTACTGTGTTTCTCTTATTGTTTTCCATTTTTCAGTGTCTGTGTATTTTGCAATCTAATCGATTCGTTGCCTAAAATGATATAGACACACACCAGCACATGAGTTTGTAATACATTCATTCATTAATAACTTAACTGAAGTCACTGAAGAGTGATTTTCATATCATATGCTGATGTTATAATGAAGGTACTTTATGTGGTAATCACATGTTGATTTTATAATATGCAAGAGTATGCAGTACTTTACTATTCAAAGTTTGGTGATAACAATGATGTTATGTTATTCAGACGAGATGTAAGATGGATTATTTTGTTATAATGTTATGATTATAACTAATGCACTGGATGCATTTTGAGATGTGGTGATGGACAAGAAATCCACAAATGGGCCGAGAAGGCCAGTTTATTTGATGATCTGATAGAAGCCAAAACCTGTGAGGGAGAATATGTAACACCATATGGGATGGGGACAAACTCAATCAACACTACATATGCTAGTGGTTCCTTTGTCTTGTATAGCTCTTGATGGATAGATCTTGAGGGCTATGGGACCATCTTGAGAAGGTCAAATGTCTGATATTGAAGGCTAGGTGCCTAGTATTGTATTGGGATGCCTAACTCTGGTAGGGGTGTAAGGGCTTCGATGCCTGGGGTTGTGCACCTTAGTGAGTTGTGGAGGGAGTGAGCCAACCTTGTGAGATGCCCGGAGACATTGAGCACTGTACTGGATGCCTCCCTTGGGGCAGATGACGTCTGAGTCAGGCAGAATCCTTGGGGCTAGCCTTGGACTAGGATAAAAATCGAGGAGGTTTATGCTTGGTTCTGAAAGTGGGAAAAAGGACAGAGATTCTCGGGTGTTGCGAAACTTTCAAAGCTTGCTGGTTATACTAGTTCAGTAGAGGGTGTCGGCGAACATGAAGTAATAATAACAAAATAAAATGTTAAATAATTCAATTTAACTTCGGGACGAAGTTCCTTAAAGTGGGGAGTTATGTAATTTCCCTTAATAATAAACAATAAATAATAATAATAATAATAAAAATAATAAATAATATAATATAAAAGAAAATAAATAATAAACAATAAATAAAAAATAGTAATAGTAAATAAATAATAAATAATAATAAAAATAATAAATAACAATACTAAAGCTCTAAATAAATATAAATAAAAATAAATAGAAAAATAGTAAAAATGAGTAAAGCTATAAAAAAGTAAAAACAAAAGAAATAAAACAAGAAAGCAGTAAAAACCAGTAAAGCTATTAAAAAGTAAAAACGCAAGAAATAAAACAAGAAAGCAGTAAAGTTGCATGTTGTCACATGGAGTGTGTGCATGTGGTTCCCCTTCCAATGTTTGCTCTATTTAATAGATGGTGAGGAAGGTGAGAAGCATTCCATGATTCCATGATTCCATCATCCATTCTCTTGGGAGAATAGTGTTATGAGACAAAGGATACCGTAGCAGTAGTAAGTTAATTGAGGGCTCGGGGGTGGCTAGTTGTAGCAAGATGTTGTGCAATTGAGCCTATGGTTGGGTGGAGAGTCGTCCCCAAGACTTTGTTGCAGCTAGCAAAATTCAACTAGTGTTCAAACCCGAAATCACAAGTGAGAAACATCATCGCCATAGGTAAGTTGTCTCTACTCATATTTCTGAACTTTGACATTAATTAGTTGATAAATTGCGTGTTGATTACAAATCTCATGATTAATCTAATTAATTACATGTTTTTATTTCGGGGTTGTTACAGATGGTCCAATTCTCCTTCACAAGCCTGTGTCAGTATTGCTCCCAGTGCTATACATGATGCGTCTACATGTACATGAAATTCCTTCTTCCAATCTAGGAAGACTAAAATTGGTCCGGTGACCATTTTTCCTTTCAATACATCCAAGCTCCTCTGACAGTCCTTGTTCCAATAGAATGTGACATCCTTTTTCAACAACCTCTCCATAGGTGCGGTGATCTAGGCATATCCATTGATAAATTTTCTGTAATACTCAGCATGTCCTAGGGTTGCGCACAACTATTTCATACTCCTCAGTGCCTCCAAGTTAAGTATCACTGCGATCTTCACAGGATCGACCATCAATTCCTATATACAAAAAACATGATATAGAAGAGTTCAAAAAGGAACACAAAACATGCATTTCCTCAGATTGAGTGCAATCTGGTACCTTCGACAAGTATCTAGCATCAGGCGCAAACTTGCCACATGGTGTTTTACCAACCCAAACACAGTCCAGTCATCAAAGTACATCTCCAAAAACTTATGGATGAATTATTTGAATGTAGAAATGACTACGAGTGAAAAAATCGTAGGTGCATTCTTCAATCTGAAAGGCACTACAGTGTACTAAAAACATCCCCACTTAGTCGCGAAGGTCATCTTGCTTCTACCTTCAGGCACAATTTTAATTTGATGGTAAGAGAACCCATCAGCGATGGAGTACATTTCCTGGCCACCTACATTATCTAATACCTCATCAGTGAATGGAGTCGGGAAAGGATCATGTACGCAAACATCATTCAACTTCCTAAGATCTACGCATATCCTTATTTCATCCTTCTGCTTCTTTTTTTGTACCACCATTGGTCTTATCTAATCAGATTCTTCTATGGGCTCAATGATGCTTGCTGCGAGCATCTTATCTAGCTCTAAGTGGACCTTCTCCTTATACTTCGGATTGAGACGGTAAGGTCTTTGCTTAATTGGATTCACGTTGGGTTTTAACGTGATCTTCATAATGCCTAGGTCTCGTATTATCCCCTTTAGCTCCATAAACTTGGTAGGGAACAAATCCTGGTATTCACGGAGCAATTTAGCAACCTTATCTACCATCACATCATCCCAGTAATCTCCAATCTTTGCGAATTTGGTCGAGTTTGCCTTTGTACCAATATTTACCTGTTTCGTTTTCAGTGGTGCGGTTATATATGGATTCTCAACCTGCAGTCCCTTGACCTCGTGGTGACCCTCAGTTTTAGGGATATTAATATTTCGTGGATCCTTGTCTTCTTCTTCAGTAGTCCCATTATAAAATTCTAGTGCGTGGCTCAGCTGAGTAGTCCAATCGGGTTGAATTAGATCCAAAGGATCCTGCGGTATCCTAAAGATTTCTACTTTAACTTCTTATAATGCTTTGTCAATACAGTCAAACCTGTCTTCGAACTTGAACGTCATTATGAATCCTTCACATAGAATATCCCATTCACCTGTGCCATGGAGGAGCTCTATTTCCAAGTACTATTTCATTGGGATGACATCCAAGGTGTGACATAACAAGTGCACCCATTTAGGTTGGGGCTTCACTCCATAAGCCTTAGCCCATTTGGCCAAGTGTGTGCGTGGATCATCCTTCCCATCATATTTGTATGTCATTCGTACCTTCGGATTTGCAAAGCGTGTTCTCATAATCCTCCTACACTTGCGCCAATCGTTAAAACTACCCTTGTGTGTGCCCCACCATCTCGCAGGCATAATGCGCAGTGCCCAGTCCAAAGCTTGGAAGCGCTGCTTCTCTTGTACTTCCCTGTCAAATGCATCCAAAAATACATCTACATCATTCAAGCCATTGTAAGTGGGCATATTTCTTGCCTCTGACAATACATAATGCAGCGACCGAGTCATCATGTTACAGCTCAGCATGGTTACTTCATGTAGCCGATTCTGCCAGTGATCTAATTCTTCATCAGAGTCTGAGGTGCAGGAACTCTCGCGATCCTATGTAATTCGTCCATCTGCTATCGAATTCACCCAATATTGGTCTCACACTGATATCTTATATATGCAGTCCAAATCGTCATCGCTTTCATAATCACGGACTGGTTCAATATAGCGAGATCCTTTAGTAGGATCTAGGGGTACTATTATGTGAAGTGATTTATTTTCAAATATCATCTTTTGCATCTTTAGATTGATTACCCCATTCATGTCAGTAGCCCAATAAATGCCAAGGAGCACAGGGCAGGGGTTGCTGTCATCCACAATTTTTGTCACTTCAATGTCAACCAATGTGCTCGCGCCTTGAATATCTACAGTTACTTCTTGCAACCATCCCATGGGGATGATCTTTTGCTAATTTTCCATCCTTAACTGAATCAGAGAACACTGCAGTGCGGATCTCCCCATCCGCTCCCAAGTCTACTTTGGTAAAACGTTCGCGTTCGACCCCAGATCTAGAATAACCTGATCCATTTCATATTCCCCTATCTCTGCAGTGAGTCTCATCTCACAACCTATCCTTGCTTTATGCTTACCAATATTCTGTACCATGTGTGGTTCACCCAGAGTGTTTCCAACGCATTTATTTATAATTTCCTATAATCCCTTCACAGCCTGGCTATCGTGCAACAACTTCACACAGGTCTCTAGAAAGGTCGTAAGCATAGAAGGGTCCACTTCTTTATGACGCTTATCCCTGCTCCCTGAGGTAGAGACCTCAATGAAGCTCTTCTTTGCTTCCATGAACATTTCACATGTGCGCTCCAAATCAAATTCAACCCCTTTCACTGGAGCTTTGTGAACCCATGCATTGTATTTGGGTTGTGTCCCCTGATCGTTGCCTGTTGCAATTCCACTTTGGAGCACTATATTCACGTTCAGATCCTTCTCGTGGGGCTCAAACCTCATCATCTGTAGGTTCTGAGTCGGCTGTGGTGGCAACACCCCATTGTCATGTATTCTTGCTATCAGTGTAGGACAGTCCTCCGACTTATGGTCAAACTGAGTACAATATTTGCACGACAGACGCGTATGGTTAGTGCATTCACGGGCATAGTGTCTTGGTCCTCCACAGTTGTATCAGATTAGTTGTCCTCGACCTCTGCCAGGTCCTCCTCTGCCTCAGCCTCGTTCGCACCCCTGAAAGCTTGTTCAAGCCATCCCAACCCTTTGGTCAGGCGGCCGTGTTTTTACCTAAAATCTATGTACGGGTGTTCTGTCCATTTTCAATTCATAACTTCGGAAGTTGTGCTCATCATGCCCTACCAATCCGAAGAACTTGTAGAACAGTTGTTGTGGTGTTTGTACTAACTTCCGCAACAAATGACAACTATCATTTGTATGTTTCCCTGCTACCTGACATATAGTGCACGACAACGTAGGCCCTGCGCTTGGTCCTACTTGGGCTTCTGACCTCAAAGGCATCAGTCCTCCTCCTACAATATGGTTCGCAAAGACTGGGCAGTGGTCTTTTTCATGCCCCTGATAGTTACATTTCAGGCACCATATTTCTTCACGTGCCTCTAATCAAACTGTCATGTCCCGCTTCAAACTTTGTATTTCAAGGCAAATATTTTGCAACTACGCATGGATCTGCTGAACCCCCATATTCGAATCTTGCATCAACGTTTAATGTAGTTGTATGGAAATCTCCAAGGCCTTTGCCTGAGTCGTAATCTTCTGTTGTGATAGTGCAACCGTTAGGTGATACAGGACCGACGCCACGAATCACTTGCAGTGCTATCCATATGTTATGTTCATATTAGCTTCACAGATTTTACACTTCAATCTTTGATCCAATTCCCAAGGTGTCTCACCTGGTTTCATCACGATTTCCTTGAACCCCACAATCGACTGTGCCTTGGATTTAGGCCTATTGAACTCTTTATTCAACGTGGTCTGGATTTCTGCCAATCCAGTGTTTGGGTTATCATTAGAGTATTTGATGTACCAATTTAGCGCGTGATCCTACAAAACGCTAACCAATGTTTCCTTCTTCATGTGATCATCAGTGACGCCTTGAGATTCCCATACAACTTTCATGACAAACCAAAATTGGTTTGGGTCCTCATTTTCCAAGCCCTTAAACAAAGGTAGCTTCACTAAATTCACCATGTTGAATTGTGGTGGAGGTGGCGATGGTGTGGGAAAAGTCATATGATCCAGATTTAAACAGGAACGCAATAAAATATAGAGATAACCATATACACAAAGATGCAGCGGAAATAATACTTCATTTCATTAATGGAAAATACTGAAATATGCTTACAACCAGAAATAGAAATAAACCAGCTAGGGCAATGGTAGCTTATCTCTGAGAAGAGATGTGTGGCTACATGCCTCTGAACTGTGTTACAATGAGGCTCGAAGGCCTATTTATTGTTGAGAAACAATGGAAAAAACCTTCACATTCCAAAACCTAACCCTGGAAGATGAAACGCCAAATTGTGGGCCCCGTTTTTGGGTAAGTTGGTACATCAACTTCCCGGGGTCGCGAATTGGTCGTCTTATCTCCGTTTGACGCGCATGATAGCCCGTTGGAAAGATCTCTCCGAGGACTACGACGGCAAAGACGATTTTTAGTCACGAAAAATCGTTGGCGGTAGATTTCCCAAAAAACGTCGTTTAGGGCCTCAAAATGGCTCCGGAAGTTTAGGACCCGAAAAACTGCTAAATATAGTAAATTGTGCTACAATTAAGGAAACTGAAAAAACTGACAAAGCAATAGAGAGGTCCAAGTCGAATTAGCAGGTGGCCACCAATATCCACCTGGATCATTCCTCCCCCCTTAGGAAGCAATGGTCCCCATTGCGTTGAGTTCCTCCATGAGATGAGGAAACTTCTGCTGAACTTGGTCCCTGGTGAGCCACTTGCCCTGGTGAAGGAGTTGTCCTGCTTTGACAACTCGATACAGTTGGATATTCTGCTGGCGAGTGTGCTTGATCTGTGTGTCCATGATCCGATCAGTTGCAGCTTGTTCCATGCAAGCTGAATTTAACTCTGTGGGTGTGAGTTGTTCTGCAATGTCGGACGTGTCTAGTAATGGCGGAAAGTATGGACGAAGGCGGTCCACATTGAACACCGGGTGCAGGCCAAGGAATGGGGGAATACTGAGCTCAAATGCAATGTCTCCCACAGCCTTAGTAATGGTATAAGGACCATATCGAAGTGGTCTGAATTTCCGATAGGCTCCAGTAAGGCGTTCCTTTTGCAAATGCAACCAGACTTTGTCACCCACCTGAAAATTGTGTGGCACCCGATGTTGATCATGTCGCTGCTTGTACTTGGCATTAGATTTCTCAAGAATGTCATGGACCTGCTGGCGAATATGTTGGATGCGCTCAATGAAGCTGGTGGCCTTATCTGTTTCAGACTGGACATGAGCAGAATCTACATGAGTAGCTGCAAATGGCATGGCCACATCGACGGGACATAGTGGCTGGAATCCCAAACCCACCTGAAAAGGGCTATGGCCAGTGGAGCTGTGGAGAGCTCGGTTGTAGCTGTGCTGAACATAGGGGAGGCTCTCGTCCCATGTGCGTGGATGCTTTGAGTTATACATGCGCAGAATGTGCACAATCATCCTATTGACCACCTCTGTCTGGCCATCAGTTTGAGGATGGAAGGCTGTGGACTTCGTGAGTTTGGTGTCCAGCATTGACCAGAGACTGGACCAAAATGTGCTGAGAAACCGACTGTCCCGATCTGAGATGATAGACTGGGGGATCCCAAAGTGCACCCACACTCGTTCAAAGAAGAGTTTAGCAGTGGCTTCTGCTGTGATATTCTTCTTGCAAGCCACCATAATGGCCATCTTTGAGAACCTGTCGACGACCAAAAAACACAGTCATTTCCATGCTTAGTGGAACGAAGGCCTGACATGTAATCCATGGAGATGGATTCCCAAGGCCGATTAGGGGTAGGCAGCGGGGTATAGAGGCCTTGCTTCTTGATCGTCGGTTTGGCAATGGCGCAGGCAGTGCATGACCTGATGTACTTCCCGACATCCTGTCGAAGACTCGGCCAATAGAAATACTTCTGCAGTACTGCCACCGTTTTTTCGACCCCAAAATGCCCAACAGCCCGACTGTAGTGTGCTTCCCAAATCATCTTGGCACGCTCGCTTGAAGGAACACAAAGGTGACCCAGGTGGCATAATAGGGCATCCTGGAGGTGAAAATTTGCAACCTGCCGACCCTCCAAGAGTGTCTGGTATGTGTGGCCGAATTCTGGGTCGCTTTTGTAGAGAAGTGGCCAATCAGACGTCTCGTGCCCGCAAGAGTTGAGCACGGTGGTTAGCGCCATGATCGGTGGTCAACTGAGGCAATCTGCAACATTATTGGTGCTGCCCTTTTTATACTTGATATTCAAGTGAAACTGTTGCAGGTATGTAGACCACTTCTGATGGCGATCATTCTGGAATTTCCCTTGGGTCT
>APFE030828423.1:0-25833 GCA_000404065.3 Pinus taeda
ATATCTTCTAGTTTTACCGCAGGCTTAGGAATTGCATTTTCTTGGGGTGTTTCCTTTATTTTGGAGTCATGCTCATCCTCCTCAATGATTTGGTTGTCATAAGACTTCTCAGAAGTTAAGAATTGTAAAATATCGTCATCATGATTAAATACTCTCCAATTAGTGACATTATCAGGAATTGAAGGCCTAAAAATCAACTCTACGGAAAATCTATCAGGGCTGTAGTCTTCAGAAGGTAGGAGCCTGGAGGCTACATTGGCTAGTAGGTCGGCAGCTGAATTCTGGGACCGAGGAATGGAGGAAATATTAAATGCTAAAAATTGCGAGGTAAGGTCTTGCACTAGCGATTGGTAATGCTTAAGGTGATTGGAAAGGAAATGAATTGCATTTCTAACCTGTTTAACAATAATTTCAGAATCGCCAAATACTTTTAGATATTGCACTTTAAGGCCGATTGCTTTATATAATCCCTGAACTAGGGCTTCATATTCGGCTGTGTTGTTAGTGCACTCAAATTCTAATCTGCAAGAGAGCATTGTTTTTTCCCCATGTGGACTAACCAAGATGCATCCTGCTCCCGAGCCTTCACTAGACTTGGAGCCATCAAAATACAAAGACCAAAATAAAGGAGTATTAACAATCATATTTACAGTTTTCTCATCACCATTGAAACATCTAGACTTATCAGCTTGTGAAAATTTTTCAATCTAACATGTAAAATGATTAACAGAGAAAGGGGAGGGTTGGGAAACAAAGTTGCCAAAGAATGACTCTGATGAATAATTACCCAAAATGTTGTTGTTGAAAGCTACGGGATGGTTTTCTTGTTCAAAATCGGTAACTGTATGGGTCATATGCTTTTCTCGGTCAATCTTTATCTGATTTGGCTTACCTTTATAAGGAAGCCACATGTGTGACCAATCAGTAGAAATATACCCATGCAATTTTTCGGACCAATCTCTACTCAAAATCAAACCATAAAACTCAGGTATATCAACTATTAGAATGTCAATCCTTTGTACTATTCTGGGATCAGCAGACAACCTGATAGTTACGGAATTAATTTCTCTGACAAACTGCACTTTGGTCCTGTCTAATTGTACTATATGGATGGCAGACTTTTGGGGCTCTATGTTCAATTTGGAACAAACTGAAGCTCGCATTATGTTAGATGATGCCCCTGAGTCAATTAAACAGTTGTGCAGGTTTCTGTTATAGATTTCATAAGTTAGAAGGAAAGGTGGAGTATGAGAACTTGATATGTCTCCAATTAGAACTGAATCGGTAGCTTCAACCATACCTGGAGGGGGTTGGCCTGAATCATTAGCATCTTTTGAAGTAGGAAGTGGAGTAGAGGGAACAACATTCAATTCTTTAAGAAGTAATTTTTGTTGATGCTTTATCTTGCTAAGCTCAAACATAGTTATGTTTGCCTTAGTTTTCTTCATGTCATCAACAATGTTGTATTCCATTGAATCAGATACCACTAACGTCTTAGATGTTGAAGGGGAATTAGAAGTTTAAGGCTGGTTTTGGGGGACTACTGCAGGTGATTTCTTTGGAGGTACTTTTTCCTTTGTTGTAGCAGCACCTGCACTCCTTTTCTTTGAAGTCGCCTGGGCAGTTTAAGAAGTAATTTTACTTCTGGTGGTGATTGGGAAGGCTTCTTCTTCATTATCAGTATCAGAATTGGGGAGTATAAAATCCCACATTCCATGACACTCAGCTACTTCTTCTTCATCGTCAGTTGGTGGGGTTGCCTCTTCTTCCTCCTCCTCTTGGTCTGAATCTACATTAGATATGACATTGGGTGGCTTCGTTTCAGTTTTCTTATAAGTCCTAAATGGTCTTTTGTTTGAAGTTTCGGCACCTATTTCTTTATGTCAATCATTTCGTTAGACAAAGTTTTCAGGACCTTTTGCAATCCCTCCATGTCATATGGGTCTTTCGGGCTTTTCTTCTTGGAGTCTTCTTTAAAAGAGACTTTTTTAGCTTTTCTCTCTTCTAAGGCAGCTTTCTTTTCTAAGGAATTGATGCGTTTTTCCACATCAAGTGCTTCTTTCATATTTTCTGCTAAGGTAGGTTTCCCATCCCTATCTACAAAAATGGCTATATTGGCAGGTAGGGTAGTGATATACCATTCGCTTCGAATTTGTTCACTTGGTTTGGAAGCTGTAGGGATTTTGTTAAGGAGTTTATTGAAGCGAGCATTAAATTCCTTAATTGGTTCCCTATGCTCTATTCTTAGGTTGGAGAGATCGTTTATTAAAGTCGCCAAAGACCTATCATCTCCATACTTAGTAAGAAACTGCTCTTGGCAGGTGTCCCAACTGGTAATGGAACCAGAGGGTAAAGAGAAATACCAAGATCCTGTTGATCCTTGCAAAGTATAAGGGAAAATTCTCACAACAACATCTTCTTGTGTTACCCCTTTCAAGTTGACTGACAACATGAAATTATTAATGTGTTCTTCGGCCTGGGTTCCGTCATCTGGATTAAATTTGGGGAGCCATTTTTCCGGAGCATCTGGTAAAGGATGCAATGGTGCAGGCATATTGACTGCACCAGGTCTGGTCCATGGATCTACCATTGTAATAGTACCGGTGGTTGATACTACTATTGGGATTCCAGATGTATGGGAAGTAGATAATATTGAGGAGTGAGCAGATTGAGATGTTGAGGCTTCTATTCCCTGGTGGACAACAATATGTAATGGAGGAGTGGGTGGTTGACTTTGCAGATGGGGAGATGAAATGGATGATGTGGATGAAAGCTCTCCAGTATCATACCCTTCAGTATATTTCTTGGCCCTTTTCCTTTCGGGTAAAGGGAACTCAATGGGTTCAATACCAAGCTTTTCACTTTGAAGTCTCGTAAGTGGATGAGATAGATTGAACTGCGAACTCGCACTACTTTGAGATACCTCAGATCTCTGTGGCGAAATCGAGAAGCTCTGAAGTTTGTGGACAAGAGACTGGACTTCAGGGGATTCAAGACTCAATTGTTCTGAAGTATGATGGGTGTGAGCAGTGGTAGTTGATTCCTCTTCTTCTTGATTGTGTACTGGAGAGCTAGCATGCGATCAAGAATAACGAGGAGATTTGGAGGGAGAATTACTCTTAGAATGGCTTGCAGATTTGGGTTTGCTTGCCATTCATAGTTAGGGCCCTCCTTCCAGCGCCAAAAATGTTGATGCCTTGAAAATCGCTGCAACAACATTGTGGAAACCACCCGGTCCGGACCTTAGTGCAGCTCCTTTTCTGTTTGGCATAGTGGCTCCGACTGGGGATAATGGGACCAGCTTCCCAGAAATAGACAAATGGGATGAGTGAACGATTTATAGATAACACTAGCGATGAGCGAAAGGCTAAAGCTATTGACAGAAATAAAATAAGTGAAACTATCCCGGGAATCTATTGAGCTTTAAAGTGTAGCGCTTGATGTTCTATGTCTAAAAGACAAGCATATAGATGACTGTATCTTCACAACATAGATATTAAATCATTTAAGATTGTTGTGCTTAAATAGTTAAGCAGAGCGATTGAAGCGAAATTACCACACTTTATACATTTATATCATTATCATACACATGATTTAAAAGCAAAGGCACATCACTAAACACCCAATAGTGGAATGAATAAGAGCTGCTGTTATAGCGCATGCATATAATCAATGATAGCAGGAATAATTACATAACAATTCATATAAACAGAATGACTTCAGACATATATAGAAATACCATATGAGCTGCGTGACACTCCGAGATATCAATCGCTATGCATAGTTCTTCCTTTAACACAAAATCATTCTTCAATCAACGACAATAGTGCACAATTGTATAAAGAAACTTTCTCATTAAAGTAAGAACAACAGGTCGAGTTTCATAAAAGAATATGGGCTGAAGCACAAAAGTGAAAACTTCAGTCTGTTAAGTCTCTTACAAAATTTTACGACCCTTTCTAAAAACATGAAAGGTTCTATAAATACAATTCTAATCTAAATATCTATTAAACAGATATGCTACTAAACTGATATCAATAACTTTTGTTCCTATTTTGGCTAGCGATCTGCCGAGCTAGAGGGTGATTCATTGAGTCGACTGCTTTCCTTTGAATCTGAGCTGATTAATAGCAAGCATTGGCTCAATTTCCGGAGGTTTTTTGAGGCGCGAACTGAGCTGGGCAGCATAGGTGGCGTCTTGAATATCAGGAATCATACAGCCGATGGCATCTGTTAAACACTTCAGGGCGGCTCTTTGTGTATGTGATTTAACTAGGAAATGCCAATACGCTTCCAAGTTTAAACTATTAATCCCAGCGATTAATCTTCCTCTTTCTTCTAACTTAGGATAACATGATTGCTCCAGTGCATTTGTTGTTGTAATCTTTCCTGGTGTACACTGGGAAATCATATTTGCCAAGTAGAGAGTGTTGTTAACTAAATCAACTAAATTTCTAGAAGTTGATCTACACCTTGAAGCTGCTCTCTCTGCTTTCAACACCTGAGTGTGCCATTCTGTGAAAAGTATATATTTATGAACTTCAAGTATCCTGGGAAAATTATTTGCTTTTCCCTGACCCGAATCTTGCCATTCAAGATGTGTGGTAATGGCCTCATCAGCTTGATTCAAATCATCCCTAGCTTTCTCTACCTGCTCATTTATGGATATAGTTAATTCGTAGAGTGGCTCTGCTTGAGCGATCTGTTGACACAAGAGTTTAATTTGAGATATTAGCACATTGTTTATCAATGATGCTTCTTTTCTGAACTCTGTCACCTGCGAAGCTCCTTTTATCTTTTCTAGCTGCGATGTTATTTGAACGATTTTCTCATCCTTGGTTTTCACCATTTGCTCGTTCGTTGTTTTCAACTTTTCCAATGCCTCCGTTAATTCATTCTGTTTCTGGATCGCATTCTGGTCGATCCTTTGCTTCTCCACTTCCAATTGCTGGGTCAATTGATTATTCATTTGCTGTTGTGCCAACAACTGCTCTTCTGCTTGCGCTGCCTTCTCCTGTTGTGTCGCTAACTGCTCCTCGGCTTGCGCTACCCTCTGCTTTGTCTCGACCAATTCTGTGTGTAATGTGGAAATTTCTTGGTCCTTATTCTTTAATAAGAGGCTTACCTCCGATGCTTTGTCAATTGTTGCTGCCGAATAGGCTCCAGCATATTGTGACAATTTAGTTAGATCATCAGAGGGGTCAAATTTCTCCTTGTATACTACATTACCCGTGACCGTTTGCTCTGGAAAAATAGAAGGTTGATCAATCCTTCGTCTTTTCCTTGATCGATTTACCACTGCTCTATGCCTCGGGCTATAGAAAAAAACCAATGGAGGAATATCTTCTACCTGTAGAATGATTTGATCGCTGGGATCTTTCGGAATTATCTCAACGTCTTTAGATTTAGGTGGGTCGCTGGTTCCACTTAGAACCTGAGATGAAGTATCATCTCGCATATCGCTGGTCTTAGGAGTGTCTGTACCTTTTGAGCCTTTTCCTCCACTGATGATAGAATTGAACTGCTGCCATTCCTGTAGCAATTTATCTGGAACATATCAAGGGAGAACATGTGGGTTGGCTTGGCTGCCGTAAACTCTGATATAGGTAAAATTCTCTTCTCCAAACCAGCTAGCCACTGCTGGTAAATCAAAGGAAGCTTGGTAGGAAATCTTTGAAATGGATTTATCAAAAATGGAATAATAAATGGGAACCATAAAGCCATTACAGATCTGATACAAGTGGTTTTTATAAGACGACTTCCACAACTTTCGGTGATATATATGAATGGGCGAGGGGTCCTGTGCAGTCCACCTCCAACCAAGAACAGGGAATTCAGAATTGAAACATAACGTGTCTAGGATATATGCACTATAGTAAAATGGGGGGATTTTTCTTTCAGTAACCACAGTATTATTTCTAAAATCACGAATAGCTACTACTAGTTTATCCGAGAGGATAGTAGCCCAGTCCATAATTATACTGTTAACTGCTGCCTCCATGAGAGGAACCATTTCTATGGTAAAACTAGCAGAGTCGTGTAAACCCTATAACCTACACATCATTGTACCTGCATAGCAATACGGAGAAGCCAATGAATCGACCGAGTACTTACCCGAATATTTGTGCTGGTGCTTGTTCGGATTTTGTCTCCAATCCTTGATGGGTTCGGATTCAATTTCATTTTCACTTGCAAACTTCTCCAGGAAGGCGCTGTTGTATATCTTCTCTGGCTCGGGCAAATGATACATTTGCCTTAAGTCCATTGCCTTGAATGATACATTGTGCCAACAACTGCTCTTCTTTTTGCGCTTCCTTCTGCTGTTGTGTCGCTAACTGCTCCTCGACTTGCGCTGCCCTCTGCTTTGTGTCAGCCAATTCTGTCTGTAATGTGGAGATTTCTTGGTCCTTATTCTTTAATAAGAGGCTTACCTCCGATGCTTTGTCAATTGTTGCTGCCGAATAGGCTCCAACATACTGTGACAATTTAGTTAGATCATCAGAGGGGTCAAATTTCTCCTTGTATACTACATTACCCGTGACCGTTTGCTCTGGAAAAATAGAAGGTTGATCAATCCTTTGTCTTTTCCTTGATTGCTTTACCACTGCTCTATGCCTCGGGCTGTAGAAAAAATCCAATGGAGGAATATCTTCTACCTGTAGAATGATTTGATCGCTGGGATCTTTCGGAATTATCTCAATGTCCTTAGATTTAGGTGGGTCGCTGGTTCCACTTAGAACCTGAGATGAAGTATCATCTCGCATATCGCTGGTCTTAGGAGTGTCTGTACCTTTTGAGCCTTTTCCTCCACTGATGACAGAATTGAACTGCTGCCATTCCTGTAGCAATTCAGGGTCTGTGGTAGTATCCACGTTGGCATTGGTGGTGGTTTGTTTAGTTTGAGACTCCTTCTGTACTTGTTCCTGCTTTTTCTTCTTATGCTCCAACTGTTCCCTTCGCTGTTTATCCTCATGCTCTTTCTTTAGCCGTTCTTCCTGTTCCTTCCTCTGCTTTTCCTCTTGTTCTTTCCTATGTTTTTCCTCCTGCTCCTTATTATGACCTTTTGTTATAGCAGGAGGTTCCTTTGTCTGTTGCTGACCAGGCTCGCTTGATGATGCCGTTGGGGTTGTCGCTAATAAATCTAGAGGCAGAGTTTGCAACCTCTGCTCTCTAAGTTTATTAAACTCAGTTAACCGTTCATCATTGTATTTCATCTTAGCGAGTTCTTTAGCTTGACCAATTGTTTCAATTGAAGTGAACAGATCATCGAACATATCTTCTTGATGTTCAAACGTTGTTAATTTGGCATGTTCTAATGTGGCATGGGCAACTAGATTTGGATCAAATGCCCTGTTCGAGATTGTAGCCAGAGCTAAAGATTGAAACTTTGTGGCTTCTTTCTCCGCATGTTTGAGATCATGCAGGGTAAAGACACCACACCTTAAGGGAAAAGTGGGCCAGCCTCTTTTCTTTTCCTTTTTGAGAGGCTGTGTAGTACTCTCAGCCGTAATCTGATATGCAATTTCTCTTGCTAGCAATTTATCTGGAACATATAAAGGGAGAACATGTGGGTTGGCTTGGCTACCGTAAACTCTGATATAGGTAAAATGTTCTTCTCCAAACCAACTAGCCACTACTGGTAAATCAAAGGAAGCTTGGTAGGAAATCTTTGAAATGGGTTTATAAAAAATGGAATAATAAATGGGAAGCATAAAGCCATTACAGATCTGATACAGGTGGTTTTTTTAAGACGACTTCCACTACTTTCGGTGATATATATGAATGGGCGAGGAGTCCTGTGCAGTCCACCTCCAACCAAGAACAGGGAATTCGGAATTGAAACATAACGTGTCTAGGATATATGCACTATAGCAAAAAGGGGGGATTTTTCTTTCAATAACCACTGTCTTATTTCTAAAATGACGAACAGCTACTGCTAGTTCATCTGAGAGGATAGTAGCCAAGTCCATAATTATACTGTTAACTGCTGCCTCCATGAGAGGAACCATTTCTATGGTAAAACTAGCAGAGTCGTGTAAACCCCATAACCTACACATCATTATACCTGCATAGCAATAAGGAGAAGCCAAAGAATCGACCGAGTACTTACCGGAATATTCGTGCTTGTGCTTGTTCGGATTTTGTCTCCAATCCTTGATGGGTTCGGATTCAATTCCATTTTCACTTTTAAACTTCTCCAGGAAGGCGTTGTTGTATATCTTCTCTGGCTCGGGCAAATGATACATTTTCCTTAAGTCCTCTGCCTTCAATGATCCGAAAATTCTCCCATCTCTGGTGCTAAAAGTTTTGTCCATGATTGGGATTTCTTCAATTTCCCATCGCACAACGTCTGTGTATGGGAGAATTTTCTCCCTGGCTGCTATCCTGTGAAGGAAAGAGTCGGCCAAATCTTTGAGAGTGCAATCAGACTTCCGTAAAGAATCTGCGGTAGCTTCTGTTACCGTCTTCTTCGGTTTCTCGGCCTCAATTAAGTCATAAGTGCCTTGCCAAGTAACTCTGGTGAGGCCTGTGCATGTTGTATCAGATATTAGGCCTTTCTTCTTATTTGCAGCAGCTTGTCCTGTGACTGGTGGATTGGAAGCACCTGCAGTCTTCTTAGACTTCTTACCCATCATGCTCGAACTCCTGTCTATGAATGAATTCTGCACAGAGAGGCAATTGTGCATAACACAGAGAGATAGCGATAAAAACTTGCAATTGATAACAAATGAATAGATGCGCAGCAATATTTTCAGCTTTTAAAACGGGCGCAGAGACAATCCTTATAAAGATTTTAAGACATGATTTCATTAATTGGCCGTACAAAACCTGCCACCTTATAAATGCCCATTATATCATCATTCGGTCGAGAAATCTCCTTAAGCATGCAATGGACGTATTGGCGGCTGAGCAGAAGCGATTATGCCTTAAATATGAATAAATTGAGCTTTCCAATCACTTTAACGGCTTTTTATTGAGAACTGTGTCTTATCGCATCGCATGGGGGGGATGATAAGTCCATCTTAACGATATGCATTGGGTACCGCCGATCGCCGAATGCGATATTGCATCGGCGAAAAGCTTTATGTGCTTTGAGACTTAGGTGAAGATAACCCGCCGATCGCCGAACGCCGATTGCGCATCGCATCGGGGTAAATGGAATGGGGTGCTTTTGGTTGTGCATTGGATATCGCCGATCGCCGAATGCGATATCGCATCGGCGGAAAGCCTTGTGTCACTTTATCTGTCCCTCATGTCATTGCGATATGCGATCTTGCGATCATTTTATCGCAATGACCAAGATTCGCTTTATTTCTTTAAATGAGTATTATTTAAAAAGGGTTTGATAAAGCGCTCATTTCATTATTGGACCTTTTGTTAAATAAAAGTATTGATATCAACTTTATTTTAACGGGACCCATTTCACATTTTAATGTTTTATGAATAAAAATAATATGAAATGGGGGGTTGTTTGTAGAGCACAGCAATTGGCGATTCACTGGAAGAACCAGTTATCTCTGGAAAAATAAAAAATACTTAAACTTTTTTGAAATAGAGTTTCAACTACAAGGGAAAATTCTGATATAACTAGACATTTATGCATTTTGAATATCATGAAAGTAATTTTGCTAACTTACTCCTCTTGCTAACTTGAAATAAGTACATTTTAAGTCTCAAATAGGCCTTTATTGGTTTATAATGATAAAAATAGAAAAATCTCTCCAAATCAGCCTTTATACTAAACTCGTCTGTCATAGGTAGAGCCTCTGCTGCCAGCAAATGTTTATAGTCTCGACAGGGATACCTTTTAACCATGTAATTGTCCATTGTCCCATCCAATTAAGAGTGTGATTATCAAAATGAATTCAAAACATGTTTTCATATTTTGTTCATCTTTCTTTTTTCTGTCATTGACAGGATAAAAACCCATTGCCCTGGTTTGGTGGCCAGCTATTGACAATGCCACTCACTGGTAGTAGTCTAACTCAACAAGCTACATCGTGATGAGACTCCTTGTCTTGAGATTTCAAGCCATTACCCTGTTTTGGTATGCAGTATTGGTAATGTAAGTTAAGCTATTTCCCTATGAACATGGTAAGAAGGATTGTAATAAGACCTATTATCTTTAATATCTTATATTTTAGAATACACTCTGAAAAGTCATAAACTTTAAGGAATGGGGTGAACAATTTTTACCTTAAGAATCAATGGATGACAGGTTAAGAGTTAAAGATACTGAAATTGAATTGACTTCTATCTTTGATATTGATAACCTTTTGAGACCAATTTGAAAACAAAAAATGACTTACATTACTTTTATGCTTTAGGAGGAGTTCACCAAAATTAAATTGTGGTTTCAGAATACAATGATACCTAATTTCCAAAAAATGATCCCTTTAGGTTAAAAGTTCTATTGTTTGAAAGAAAATACTCATGATACTTCAGTGAGACAACTTTTCAAACATAGCAAAAGGTCAATGGAAAATGCCTTTAAACTTTATTTCCTAAAAATCCTACAAACTATAAAATCCTATGGAAATGAAAGGAGAAGGGGTTACCTTCTCAATTGAAGAATTTTTTTAGGATGAGGCCATTAACAAGGAGAGAATCCCTCAAACCTGCTAAATCTTGCAATATAAAGGTTGAATGGCCTACTTTCTCACAAATCTAGAATGGTCCAAGCCACAACTTTTGGAACTTGGTGTGTTTGCCCTTGTCCTCATGGGCTTTGTCCCATTTCAGAACTAAATCACCAACTTGGAATTGTTTTGAACTTGATGAGACTGAATCAAAAGCTGCTTTGATGATTTGCTGATGTTTGGCATGGGTATCCTTGGCCTTTTCTCTCTCTTCTTCTAGTTTTAAGATTTGATCATATCTGAGCTGAATAGAAGAGGAAGGAGCTTCTTCAATGAATTGCACTAGGGCTAAAGAAGGAAGAACGAGATTTGTAGGCAGTATTGCTTCTTTTCCATACACAAGATTGAACGGAGAGGTTCCTATAGAAGCTTTCTGTGTTATCCTATCATCCCATAATGCAAATACTAAGGATTTGTGCCAATTTCTATGATTTTGTTCGATTGTTCGTTTGATGATTTTGATTATATTCTTATTAGTGGACTCTGCTAAACCATTACCCTGGGGATAGTAATTAGCATAATATTTTAACTTAAATCCGCTCTTGATAGCAAAATCAAACATAGAATTGCCTGAGAAATAAGAAGCATTATCAAATACAAGAGCAGTTGGGACACCAAACCTGGTAATGATGAATTGATCTATGAATTCAATGATTGCTTCAGAATTTGCTGTCTTCAAAGGGATTTCCTCAACCCATTTAGTGAAATATTCGGTAGCAGTAAGAATATACTTATGCTTCTTGGAAGAAGGTGGATTAATTTCTCCGATGATATCCAATCCCCATTTCTCAAATGGTTGTTCAATGTTGACTGGTTGCAAAGGGAAAGCCGATTTTCATTGTCTTCCACTAGAAGTTTGGCAATTGAGGCATTTCCTTACATATTCGTGGGCATCTCTAAAAAGAGTTAGCCAATAATATCCAGCATGAATAATCTTGTGAGCTGTTGTGTCAGCTCCAAAATGTCCTCCTGTCGGTCCATCATGTAGCTCCTGCAACACCTTTTGGGCTTCAGCTTTCTCAAGGCATCTTAGTAAAATAGAATCATAATTATTCTTAAAAAGTACATCATCAATAATTATAAAACTTTTTGCTTTTAACATGATGGCCCTTTTGCTTTTGTAAGATAAATTTGGAGGAGCATAACCATTTTTTAAATAAAATATTAAATCTGCATATTGAGATTCGGAATCAGTGACACTTATCTGATTCATTTCTTCAGTTGGATCTGTATCACTTGATTCGGGAATGTTGGGAGCTCCTGCCAATATCCTGCAAAAACCTTGGCCTCTAACAATCTTTGCTGGCCTAATTTCTAAGTCATACTCTTGAAGCGCTGTGACCCAATTCGCCCTTTTTTCACCCAGTTCTTTTTGTATTAATAGTTATCTAACAGCTGGGAAAGGAACTATTAATTTTGTGTGGGTTTTCAGAAGGAAGGGTCTATAATGTTTGACTGCTTTAAACACAACAAAGGCTTGTTTTTCCACATCGGAGTAATTCAATTCAGCACCCTAAAGATTTGAACTAAAAAATGAAATGGGTGCCTCCAAATTGTGATCATTTAGTTGCGTGAGTACTGCAGCATATGAAGAGTCGGATGCGATAGTATACAATGTGAAATGATTAGAGAAATTCGGAGTATTTAAGGAAGGGGCGTTAATTATGGATTGCTTGATCAAATCAAAAGCTTCTTTTTCTAGCGATCCCCACTTAAAGACAGAATTTTTCTTAATCATTTTTTGGAGTGGCAAAATAATGTGAGAGAAATCTGGTACAAATCTTTTAACAAAATTAATATGGCCTAGAAATGACTGCATCGATTTCTTATTATGAGGGAATGGTATCTCAGAAATTTCTTTGATCCGATCAGGATCGATATAAATGCCATCTCGAGACACAATAAAACCCAAGAGTTTACCTTGATCAAGAGCAAAGAATGACTTTTTGGGGTTAAGAGAAATACCATATCTTTTACATCGTTGAAAGATTTGGTTCAAGTCATGTAAATGATTAGACCTCTCTTTAGAAAATACAGTTATATCATCTAGATAGACGACTACTGTTCGATTAATCAATCCCCTAAAAGCTGTATCCATGGCTCTTTGGAATGTCGCTCCTACATTCATAAGTCCAAAAGGCATTTTTTGATATGCATATGTTCCCCATTTTGTTCTAAATGTAGTCTTAAGCTGGTCATCAGGATGAACCAGGACTTGGTTGTATCCTGAAAAACCATCTAGAAAGGACATCAATTCAGAACCTGCCACTAATTGAAGTATTTGCTCCATAGTAGGCAATGGGAAATTGTCTTTCAAGCTTGCTCTGTTCAAATTTCTGATCAATACAAATTCGAATGTCGCCATTTTTCTTCCTGACTGGCACCATATTAGAAACCCAGTTTGAAATTCGGACTGGAAAGATAATCTTGGCTTTCAGGAGTTTGTTAAGCTCCGACTTTATCTGGCTTTCTAAGTTTGGGTGTATTTTTCTTAACTTCTGCTGAATCGGCTTCTGATCGGGAAGCATCGGAATGGTATGTTGGATAATAGATGTATCATAAGTCTTCAAGTCATCATATTTCCAAGCAAAAACTTGTTTATTTTTCCTTAACAGTTTAATGAATGCTTCTTTCTCTTCTACAGAAAGTCCTAATCCTAAATTCACATTTTGAGGAGCTTGCTCAGTACCCAAATTTACCAATTCAAACCTTAGGGTAGAGCTTTGGATCTTTGTATTAGTTACAGGTTTAAATCTATCTTTTATATCATAAAGATCTTCTAGCTTTACCACAGGCTTAGGAATTGCATTTTCTTGAGGTGTTTCCTTTATTTGGGAGTCATGCTCATCCTCTTCAATGATTTGGTTGTCATAAGACTTTTCAGAAGTTAAGAATTGTAAAATATCATCGTCATGATTAAATACTCTCCAATTAGTGATGTTTTCAGGAATTGAAGGCCTAAAAATCAACTCTACAGAAAATCTATCAGGGTTGTAGTCTTCAAAAGGTAGAAGCCTGGAGGCTACATTGGCTAGTAGGTCGGCAGCCGAATTCTGGGACCGAGGAATGGAGGAAATATTAAATGCTAAAAATTGTGAGGTAAGGTCTTGCACTAGCGATTGGTAATGCTTAAGGTGATTGGAAAGGCAATGAATTGCATTTCTAACCTGTTTAACAATAATTTCAGAATCGCCAAATACTTTTAGATATTGCACTTTAAGGCCGATTGCTTTATATAAACCCTGAACTAGGGCTTCATATTCGGCTGTGTTGTTAGTGCACTCAAATTCTAATCTGCAAGAGAGCATTGTCTTTTCCCCATGTGGACTAACCAAGATGCATCCTGCTCCCGAGCCTTCACTAGACTTGGAGCCATCAAAATACAAAGACCAAAATAAAGGAGTATTAACAGTCATATTTACAGTTTTCTCATCACCATTGAAGCATCTAGACTTATCTGCTTGTGAAAAATTTTCAATCTGAGATGTAAAATGATTAACCGAGAAAGGGGAGGGTTGGGCAAGAAAGTTGCCAAAGAATGACTCTGATGAATAATTACCCAAAATGTTGTTGTTGAAAGCTACGGGATGGTTTTCTTGTTCAAAATCGGTAACTGTATGGGTCATATGTTTTTCTCAGTCAATCTTTATTTGATTTGGCTTACCTTTATAAGGAAGCCACATGTGTGACCAATCAGTAGAAATATACCCATGCATTTTTTCGGACCAATTTCTACTCAAAATCAAACCGTAAAACTCAGGTATATCGGCTATTAGAATGTCAATCCTTTGTACTATTCTGGGATCAGCAGACAACCTGATAGTTACGGAATTAATCACTCCGACAACCTGCACTTTGGTCCTGTCTAATTGTACAATATGGATAGCAGACTTCTGGGGCTCTATGTTCAATTTGGAACAAACTGAAGCTGGCATTATGTTAGATGATGCCCCTGAGTCAATTAAACAGTTGTGCAGGTTTCTGTTATATATTTCATAAGTCAGAAGGAAAGGTGGAGTATGAGAACTTGACCTGTCCCCAATTAGGACTGAATCTGTTGCTTCAGCCATACCTGGAGCGGATTGGCCTGAATCATTAGCAGCTTTTGAACTAGGAAGTGGAGTAGAGGGAACAACATTAAGTTCTTTAAGAAGTAATTTTTGTTGATGCTTTAGCTTGCTAAGCTCAAACATAGTTATGTTTGCCTTAGTTTTCTTCATGTCATCAACAATGTTGTATTCCATTGAATCGGATACCACTAACGTCTTAGATGCTGAAGGGGAATTTGAAGTTGAAGGCTGGTTTTGGGGGACTACTGCAGGTGATTTCTTTGGAGGTACTTTTTCCTTTGTTGTAGCAGCACCTGCACTCCTTTTCTTTGAAGTCGCCTAGGCAGGTTCAAAAGTACTTTTACTTCTGGTGGTGACTGGGAAGGCTTCTTCTTCATTATCGGTATCAGAATTGGGGAGTATAAAATCCCACATTCCATGACACTCAGCTACTTCTTCTTCATCGTAAGTTGGTGGGGTTGCCTCTTCTTCTTCCTCCTCTTGGTGTGAATCTGCATTAGATATGACATTGGGTGGCTTTGTTTCAGTTTTCTTATAAGTCCTAAATGGTCTTTTGTTTGAAGTTTTGGCCACCTATTTCTTTATGTCAATCATTTCGTTAGACAAAGTTTTTAGGACCTTTTGCAATCCTTCCATGTCATATGGGTCTTTTGGGCTTTTCTTCTTGGAGTCTTCTTTAAAAGAGACCTTTTTAGCTTTTTTGTCTTCCAAGGCAGCTTTCTTTTCTAAGGAATTGATGCGTTTTTCCACATCAAGTGCTTCTTTCATATTTTCTGCTAAGGTAGGTTTCCCAACCCTATCTACAAAAATGGCTATATTGGCAGGTAGGGCAGTGATATACCATTCACTTCGAATTTGCTCACTTGGTTTGGAAGCTGTAGGGATTTTGTTCAGGAGTTTATTGAAGCGAGCATTAAATTCCTTAGTTGGTTCCCTATGCTCTATTCTTAGGTTGGAGAGATCGTTTATTAAAGTTCCCAAAGACCTATCATCTTCGTACTTAGTAAGAAATTGTTCTTGGCATGTATCCCAATTGGTAATGGAACCAGAGGGTAGAGAGAAATACCAGGATCCTGCTGATCCTTGCAAAGTATAAGGGAAAAGTCTAACAACAACATCTTCTTGTGTTACCCCTTTCAAGTTGACTGACAACATAAAATTATTAATGTGTTCTTCGGCCTGGGTTCCATCATCTGGATTAAATTTGGGGAGTGATTTTTCAGGAGCATCTGGTAAAGGATGCAATGGTGCAGGCATATTGACCGCACCAGGTCTGGTCCATGGATCTACCATTGTAATAGTACCAGTGGTTGATACTACCATTAGGATTCCAGATGTATGGGAAGTAGATAATATTGAGGAGTGAGCAGATTGAGATGTTGAGGCTTCTGTTCCCTGTTGGACAACAATATGTAATGGAGGAGTGGGTGGTTGACTTTACAGATGGGGAGATGAAATGGATGATGTGGATGAAAGCTCTCCACTATCAGACCCTTCAGTATATTTCTTGGCCCTTTTTCTTTCGGGTAAGGGGAACTCAATGGGTTCAATACCAAGCTTCTCACTTTGAAGTCTGGTAAGTGGATGAGATAGATTGAACTGCGAAGTCGCACTGCTTTGTGGTACCTTAGATCTATATGGCGAAATCGAGAAGCTCTGAAGTTTGTGGATAGGAGACTGAACTTCAGGGGATTCAAGACTCAATTGTTCTGGAGTATGATGGGTGTGAGCAGTGGTAGTTGATTCCTGTTCTTCTTGATAACGTGCTGGAGAACCAACATGCGATTGAGAATAACGAGGAGAATTGGAGGGAGAATTACTCTTAGAATGGCTTACAGATTTAGGTTTTCTTGCCATTCACAATCAGGACCCTCCTTCTAGCGCCAAAAATGTTGAAGCCTCGAAAATCGCTGCAACAACATTGGGGAAACCACCCGGTCCGGACCTTAGTGCAGCTCCTTTTCCGTTTGGGGTAGTGGCTCCGACTGGGGGTAATGGGACCAGTTTCCCAGAAATAGATAAATGGGATGAGTGAATGTTTTATAGATAACACTAGTGGTGAGTGAAAGGCTAAAACTATTGACAGAAATATAAGTAAATGAAACTATCCCAGGAATCTATTGAGCTCTAAAGTCTAGCGTTTGATGCTCTAGATCTAAAAGATAAGCATATAGATGACTATATCTTCACGACATAGATATTAAATCATTTAAGATTGTTGTGCTTAAATAGTTAAGCAGAACGATTGAAGCGAAATTACCACACTTTATACATTTATATCATTATCATATACATGCTTTAAAAGTAAAGGCACACCACTAAACACCCAATAGTGGAATGAATAAGATCTGCTGTTATAGTGCATGCATATAATCAACGATAGCAAGAATAATTACATAACAATTCATATAAACAGAATGACTTCAGACATAGATCGAAATACCATATGAGCTGCTTGCCACTCCCAGATATCAATCGCTATGTGTAGTTCTTCCCTTAACGCATAAACATTCTTCAATCAACGATAATAGTGCACAATTGTATAAATAAATTTCTTCATTAAAGTAAGAACAACTGGTCGAGTTTCATAAAAGAATATGGGCTGAAGCACAGTAGTGCAAACTTCAGTCTGTTAAGTCTCTTACAAAATTTTACGACCCTTTCTAAAAACATGAAAGGGTCTATAAATACAATACTAATCTAAATATCTATTAAACAGAAATGCTACTAAACTGATATCAATAACTTTTGTTCCTATTTTGGCTAGCGATCTGGCGAGCTGGAGGGTGACTCATTGAGTCGGCTGCTTTCCTTTGAATCTGAGCTGATTAATGGCAAGCATTGGCTCAATTTCCGGAGGTTTGTTGAGGCGCAAACTGAGCTGAGCAGCATAGGTGGCATCTTGAATGTCGGGAATCATACACTTGATGGCATCTGTTAAAAATTTCAAGGCGGCTCTTTGTGTATGAGGCTTAACTAGGAAGTGCCAATATGCTTCCATGTTTAAACTATTAATCCTGACGATTAATATTCCTATTTATTCTAGCTCAGGATAACATGATTGCTCCAATGCATTTGTTGTTGTAATCTTTCCTGGTGTACACTGGGAAATCATATTTGCTAAGTAGAGAGTGTTGTTAACTAAATCAACTAAATTGCTAGAAGTTAATCTACATCTTGAAGCTGCTCTCTCTACCTTCAACACCTGAGTGTGCCATTCTGTGAAAAGTATATCTTTATGAACTTCAAGTATCCTGGGAAAATTAGCTGTTTTTCCCGAATTTGAATCTTGCCATTCAAGATGTGCAGTAATAGCCTCATCGGCTTGGTTTAAATCATCCCTAGCTTTCTCTACCTGCTCATTTATGGATGTAGTTAATTCGCACAGTGGTTTCGCTTGAGCGATCTGTTGACATAAGAGTTTAATTTCAGATATTAGCGCATTGTTTATCAATGACGCTTCTTTTCTAAACTCTGTCACCTGCGATGCTCCTTTTATCTTTTCTAGCTGTGATGTCATTTGAGCGATTTGTTCATCCTTTGTCTTCACCATTTTCTCGTTCGCTGTTTTCAACTTTTCCAATGCCTCCGTTAATTCATTCTGTTTCTGGATCGCAGCCTGGTCAATCCTTTGCTTCTCTGCTTCCAATTGCTGGGCCAATTGATTATTCATTTGCTGTTTCCAACAACTGCTCTTCTGCTTGCGCTGCCTTCTGCTGTTGTGTCGCTAACTACTCCTCTGCTTGCGCTGCCCTCTGTTTTGTCTCGGCCAATTCTGTCTGTAATGTGGAGATTTCTTGGTCCTTTTTCTTTAATAAGAGACTTACCTCCGATGCTTTATCAATTGTTGCTACCGAATAGGCTCCAAAATACTGTGACAATTTAGTTAGATCATCGGAGGGATCCAGTTTCTCCTTCCATACTACATTACCCGTGACCGTTTGCTCTGGAAAGATAGAAGGTTGATAAAGCCTTCGTCTTTTCCTTGATCGCTTTACCACTGTTCTATGCCTCGGGCTGTAGAAAACATCTAATGGAGGAATATCTTCTACTTGTAGAATGATTTGATCGTTGGGATCTTTCGGAATTATCTCAATATCTTTAGATTTAGGTGGGCCGCTGGTTCCACTTAGAACCTGAGATGAAGTATCATCTTACATATCGCTGGTCTTAGGAGTGTCTGTACTTTTTGAGCCTTTTCCTCCACTGATGATAGAATCAAACTGCTGCGATTCCTGGAGAAATTTGGGGTCTGTAGTAGTATCTGCATTGGCGTCAGTGGTGGTCTGTTGCCTTTTCTCAGTTGGAGGCTCCTTCTGTACTTTTTCCTATTTTTTCTTCTGCTGCTCTGCCTGTTCCTTCTTCTGCTTTTCCTCTTGTTATTTCCTCTCTTGTTCCTCCTGCTCCTTATTATGATATTTTGTTATAGCAGGAGGTTCCTTTGTCTGTTGCTGACCAGGCTCGCTTGATGATGCCGCTGGGGTTGTCGCTAATAAATCTAGAGGCAGAGTTTGCAACCTCTGCTCTCTAAGTTTATTAAACTCAGTTAACCCTTCATCATTGTATTTCATCTTAGCGAGTTCTTTAGCTTGACCAATTATTTCAATTGAAGTGAACAGATCATCGGACATATCTTCTTGATGTTTGAACGTTGTTAACTTGGCATGTTCTAATGCGGCATGGGCAACTAGCTTTGTATCAAATGCCCTTTTCGGGATTGTAGCCAGAGCTAAAGATTGAATCTTTGTGGCCTCCTTCTCTGCATGTTTGAGATCATGCAGGGTAAAGACACCACACCTTAAGGAAAAGTGGGCCAGCCTTTTTTCTTTTCCTTTTTGAGAGTCTGTGTAGTACTCTCAGCCGTAATCTGATATGCAATTTCTCTTGCTAACAATTTGTCAGGAACATATAAAGGGAGGACATGAGGGTTGGCTTGGCTGCCGTAGACTCTGATATAGGTAAAATGCTCTTCTCCAAACTAACTAGCCACTGCTGGTAAATCAAAGGAGGCTTGGTAGGAAATCTTTGAAATGGGCTTATCAAAAATGGAATAATAAATGGGAACCATAAAGCCATTACAGATCTGATACAAGTGGTTTTTATAGGATGACTTCCACAACTTTCGGTGATATATATGAATGGGCGAGGGGTCCTGTGCAGTCCACCTCCAACCAAGAACAGGGAATTCGGAATTGAAACATAAGGTATCTAGGATATATGCACTATAGTAGAATGGGGGAATTTTCCTTTCAGTGACCACAGTCTTATTTCTGAAGTCACGAATAGCTACTGCTATTTTATCCGAAAGGATAGTGGCCCAGTCCATAATTATACTGTTTACTGCTGCCTCCATAAGAGGAACCATTTCGATGGTAAAACTAGCAGAGTCCTGTAAACCCCATAATCTACACATCATTATACCCACATAGCAATAAGGAGAAGCCAAAGAATCGACCGAGTACTTACCGGAAGATTCGTGCTTGTGTTTGTTCAGATTTTGCCTCCAATCCTTGATAGGTTCGGATTCAATCTCATTTTTGCTGGCAAACTTCTCCAGGAAGGCACTGTTGTATATCTTCTCTGGCTCGGGAAAATGATACATTTGCCTTAAGTCTTCTGCCTTGAACGATCCGAAAATCCTCCCATCTCTTGTGGTAAAAGTTCTATCCATGATGGGGATTTCTTCAATCGCCCATCGCACAACGTCTGTGTATGGGAGAATTTTCTCCCTGGCTGCTATCCTATGAAGGAAAGAATCAGCCAAATCCTTGAGAGTGCAGTCTGACTTCCGTAATGAATCCGCGGTAGCTTCTGCTATTGTCTGCTTTGGTTTCTCGGCCTAAATTAAGTCATAAGTGCCTTGCCAAGTTACTCAGGTGAGGCTTGTGCATGTTGTATCAGATATTAGGCCTTTCTTGCTATTTGCAGTGGCTTGTCCTGCGACTGGTGGATTGGAAGCACCCGCAGTCTTCTTAGACTTTTGACCCATCATGCCCGAACTCCTGTATATGAATGAATTCTGCACAGAGAGGCAATTGCGCGTAACACAGAGAGATAGTGATAAAAACTTGCAATTGATAACAAATGAATAGATGTGCAACAATATATTCAACTTTTAAAACGGGCGCGGAGATAATCCATAGAAATATTTTAAGTCATGAATCCATTAATTGGCCGTATAAAACCTGCCACCTTATAAATGCCCATTATATCATTTTTCGATCGAGAAATCTCCTTAAGCATGCAATGGACGTATTGGAGGCTGAGCGGAAGTGATTATGACTTAAATATGAGTAAATTGAGCTTTCCAATCACTTTAACGATTTTTTATTGAAAACTGTGCCTTATTGCATCGCATCGGGGGTTATGACAAGTCTGCCTTAACAATGTGCATCGAGTACCGCCGATCGCCGAATGCGATATCGCATCGGCGAAAGGCTTATGTGCATTGAGACTCAAACGAAGGGGACCCGCCGATCACCGAACGCCGATAGCTCATCGCATCGGGGAATGGTATGGGCCATTTTTAAACGTGCATTGGATATCGCCGATCACCGAATGCGATATCGCATCGACGGAAAGCCTTGTGCCATTTATATATGTCCCTTATGTCATTGCGATATGCGATCTTGCGATCGCTTTATCGCAATGATGAAGATTAGCTTTATTTATTTTAAATGGATATTGTTTAAAAGGGTTTTGTAAAGTGCTCATTTAATTATCGGACTTTTAAACAAAAGTATTGATATCTTCTTTATTTTGAAGGGACCCATTTCATAATTTAATGTTTTATGAATAAAAATTATATGAAATGGGGGGTTGTTTGTAGAGCACAACACTACCTTATGTGTGGACTCAAGACCATAAACATGGCCTTTCTTAAGCTTTAAACTGACATAATGATGCCAATTACAGGTGATGACCTAGACCAAGGCCTATATGATTATTTGACTGATCCATGACCTCTAATACTTGAAAAATGACATGACCATGATGAATAATGATAGTCATGAATGCTTAAGGGAGTAGCACTAACCTAGACACACCAACAAATGATCAATTTTTTTTTTTCTATTTGAAGACCAAATGAAACCATAAAAAACTTGACCTAGGACCCTAACAAAAACTTTGAAAGAGCACGTTTGACCACCGGTGATTGGCTGGACTGATAGACACTAACATTGGCTCCAACTAGGGATGGAAGCTCCTTTAGGGGGTGTCGAGAAAACCATATACCAGGGAGCCTGATCCATTGGGTATAGTGTCAAAAACAAAAATACCGAACTCAAAACTGAAAACTGACCAACAAACTAAACTATCTTAACTCTAAAATTGACTACTGTTACTTTTGGAAGTAGACCATCAAGATCTGAGGGACTTCACCTCGAGCTTCAAATCCTGATGATAACAGCCCACCTACTGAATCTATTATACAATCATGTGAAATTATCCCTCCATTATAACCAATCCAACAAATGGCTACTTACTTGAATCATGCTCACACTTTCTTTGAGTAGGTAGAAAAAAACAAAAGATAGGCTAGTCCAAGTGTCCATTGAATGTTTGTACATGATACATAAATATAAGAAAACTCTTCTCCCTTAAGGACTGAAGCAAATTAGAAAAAATATCTTGAAACTTGTGAATGAATAATTTTTCTTGATGATCAATAACAGGACAAGAATCTTCTTTGTTTTTAGACATTGCTTTTTTTATAAAATGAATTTTGTCATTATCAAGCAAAATAGATGTAGGCTATAAATTTTTGGATCAGCTTTGTAATGAGATTCTTGTTGAACAAGACAATAAAGCCAACTGCTACCTGACCAGGTTTTTATCATCTCTATTTTTAAGGTGATAGTTAGCTAATGGAGAAGGACTTTGATCACAGATATCATCCAAAACATCAGCTATTGGATCATCAAGACCTTGAGAGGATTGTTGCAACTTGTCATACATTGTTTCCAATGAGACTACATGATTTTCTATAAGCCTGTCATTCTTTGCTTCAGAAATATTATTGATTTTTTTTTTAAACTAAAACGAATCAAAAAATAATGGTACAAAATTATCTCGCATGAATTCACAATATGTTTCAGATTCTAAACTTCCATCTATGATTTGAAACTCAATGTAACTCAGTGGCTAGGATTCTAGAGTGAAAGAAGCTTCCATATCACAAGTGACCTCCTCAACCAATTCATAAGAAGGATTCCATTTATGTCGTTGACAACTCACTTATCTGCTTGCTTATAGTTTTCTATAATTTTTTCAAATTAGGTGAAACACAAGGGTAAGGATTCATGATCAAGAATTTCATTGTCGTCTTCATGCTCAATTTCAAAACTAAAATATGGTTGATTTCAATCTTGAAGTTTTCTCTCACTAATTGAAACGAATTAAAACATAAAGGCAATGATCTTTCACTTGCTTTGAAATTCTCTGCATTTTCTTCATTGCTATCATGATTAATATGTATAGGCAGAGTGCTACATTTGAGTTGTTGTAACTAAACTTCTTCCTCCCAAAAACTTTTTGTTGATTGCTTTGAAGAGACATCCTCTATTTCAACAACATAATTATCATCATACTGATCATACTTAGGTAACTCATCATTATAAGGAATGACATCAAACATACACATTAGATCAGTAGATTGATCCTCCACATGTTGATCTATAAATCCATTTTCACGACTGTTCATAAATGAATACATAAAACAATGATTTTCTAATCTATGCTAACTAAGATTAGCATAAAAATGATTAGGGTCAACAAAATCTTCTTCTTCTACAATAAGTGGGACATGGTCTTTTTGAACAACAAGTTTATCTCTGATGATGATATTTTGCATCATTTCTTCCATTGTGCTTACCAGAATGTGAAGTTTCACTTCTGAAGATGTTAGGTGTTCCTTCTCTATGTTCTCCCTCTCCTCTACTTATTTTAATTTTTACCCTTTCACCAATAGATTAGTCTCCACAGATATTTCACTGTCATACATTTATTCAAGCATGGTAGTGTTCCATTCTCTCAATTCAAATGCCATTTCCGGATCAAAGGAATTTGAGTAGTGTAAGAGAGCTAAACTAAGTGGTGATTTGATATCATTAGGGATTGAAAGGTATACCTGACTGAACATAGCTAAAAAGTGTTGCATTATTTCTCATGGCTGTCTTTTCAAATGATTATATTCTTCTAAAATCAGAAAAAGAATGCTCTTGATCACCAATTTATCAAGAATGACTTTCACAAAGTGATGGAAATAAAAAATGCTTGTAGCTCGTATGTTTATGAACCATTTCATGGCTTCACCTTGCAAAGATAAAGAAAAAATCCTGATACCAACATCATGATCTTGAACCTCAAAAAGTTCGAGAAATTTTCTCAAAATTTTGAATGTGTTTTTCAGGAGTGATGTTACCATATTCTCCATTAAACCTGGGAAGATATTTGTAATACTTTTCAAGGAAATCATGAGGTAAGATGAGTTGCATGTATCTATATAGAATTTCACAAGGTGTGGGAGTATGTACAAAAGTTCTACAATTAGTCTTGATCTCTTAAGGCTCATCAAGTTGATGTTGGCATTATGACACAGGTATTGTCCTTGATGGAAACTCTCTCAAATGAAAGATCACAGTACAACAGGTAATCAACAAAGAATGAAGAAAGAAAGGTATAAGCAGGTTCACCATTGACCAAGCTGCATATACACACAGGTTCACTGTATACAAAGTCACGTATATGAACAAGGTATACGCAGGTTCACCATTGACCAAGTCACCTATACATGCAAATTCACTATATACAAAGTCGCGTATATGTACACACACACTTTCAGTAGAGGAAAAGCACATATACCTTGGAGAACTAAGTTTTTGGTCCAAAATATTTGATCCATGGTATTTTGATCCATGGTATTGGTCCAAGCTATCGGGTCCGAGGTATTGACCCCAGGTATTGGATCCAAGGTATGATCCTAAGTGGTTTTGGTCCATGGTATTGAGGAAGGCCTAAGACTATAAAAGGAGGAGAAGATCATTAGGCCAAGGCATGCAAGTGATGAATATCTAATGAAGAGTGAGATCTAGTATGCAAGTTATGGGTATGTGATGCTTTACTAAGGATGCGCCTATGTGGCGAATGAAGGTTGATGGACTGGGATCATGAAGACTAAAATGCATTATCATTATATGGTATGATAATGATTAGTTCAGATCAGAATACTAATGCATATCTTATCCTTTATATCTAATGATATGTAAATATCTGAAGTAGTAAATTGCAGTGAAGGTATAAGTAATTAGTTTTAGATCTGTACGCTAGTTCCCTTTAGTGAAAAGGCATATACATTATGAGATTTGATATTTGAGGTTGCTGTTGGTTCAAGTGGTTGTTGCAAAGTTTTGGGTTTTGCTCTATGTTCTGGTGACTGTGTTTTGATAACAGGGTTTCAGTGATTTAGTTTTTTGGGTGATTCAGAGATTGATGCAGATATAGTTGATGGTTGTATTGTAGTGGTGATTGATTTTGTGCTTTGATTTTATTGATGGATCCATTCTGAAAAGTTATGAAACGTGGTCCCTGGAGGAAAGAGAGAAGGTCGTAGCCTTCTGTAGGCCGATGCTTACGTACTAGTAAATATATCACCTAGTACAAGAACCAGGGGGTTGTAGCTCCCTTCCAGCGGTAGTTGGAGAATGAGAGAAGGTCGTAGCATTCTACAAATGGGTGCCTGCATACTAGTATGAGTCTACGGTAGTACAAGATTGTAAACATGTTTCTCTTATATTAAAGGAAGATGGCAGCAGGTGGTTTTTGTCCCACATTGGGTTTTCGTCTTACATCATGGTGTTCATGTGTGCTTCTTATGTGTGATGATCTATTTTGTTTTACTGCACCTGTTTATTGTTTATATGGTGAATGAAGTTCTAATGCACTAATTAAAGAGAAACATATGATCGATTAATCGAATCATAAGTTTACTGGATATACGCTAGTTGCATTAAACACAGTTGTGTGTACACATGGGTTCCCTTAACTGAAATAGCGTATATGAATCAGAGTATGAAATGAAAAAGTTATATTGATTTGCTAATATTGATTCACCCCCCACCCCC
>APFE030828423.1:25853-39721 GCA_000404065.3 Pinus taeda
GAATCAGAGCAGGTCCTTCAGAAGAAGCTTAATCACTTGAAGGAAGATCCATCATCATGTGTAATCAAGAAAGAGAGGGATCCATTAAACCACCAATCTTCGATGGGAGAATTTTTTTTACTGGAAGATAAGAACCATAACCTATCTACAATTTCTTGGAATGGATATTTGGGAAATCATTGAAGGAGGATACACATTTCCATCAACAATTCCTACAGATATGACAGGTAGAAAGCAATATGAAACCAATGCCAAAGCTCCTACTATTTTATTGGGAAGTTTGTCAAAATTAGAGTTTTTCAAGGTCATGCAGCTCAAATAAGCCAAAGAAATATGGAACACAAGCATTTTGAGCTACGAATGAGACTCTCAGGTAAAATGTGCTAAGCTTCAAACTCTCAAAATTCAGTATGAAACTCTTAAGATGCATAGCGATGAAAGCATAGCTAGTTACTTTCTATGTATAGATGAGGTTGTCAATTGTATGAAGAATTTGGGTGAAGAGATAAAGGAAGTTACCTTAGTTGAATTTTTTTTAAGATCCTTATCTGCTAAATTTGAACCCAAAGTGTCTGCCATAGAAGAAAGTAGGATCTATAGAATATCACTATGACGCAGATTCACGAAATCTTAACTGCTTTTGAAATGAGAAAAGGAGGACCATCAGATATGAGAGAAGCCGCATTTAAAGTATCAAAAACAGAAAAAGAAAAACTCAATGAATGAGGATACATTTTAGAAGAAGAATATGAGGTAAATTTTGTCAAGAAGCTTCGACAATGATCTAGAAGGTTCATAGGTAAGTTACCTTTCAAATGTTTTTCTTGTGGTAGAGTTGGTCATTACACTGCTAGATGCCCTCATAACAAAGGAAAGATGTCTAAAGAAGGTAATAGAAGTTATTATACTCATGATAATAGCGATGGCTTGTCCAATAATGATGAAGATAATCAGGAAATTAAACTTCTCATGGCATATGAGAATAATGACGTAGAAAAAGAAGAAGATACCAGATTAAAAGATCACCTGGAGATAGTAACCAGAGTAAGGGAGCAGCTATAGGATGTAGTGATATCATTAAGAAATGAAATAAATGATAAGAGCATAAAAATCGAGAGACTTGAATCTAAGCTCCTCTCTCTAAAGGAAGATCTTGAAGAATCAAAGAAGCAGAATGAAGAAGCTCTTGAAGAACAAGAACATGAAGTTCTCGAATTAAGGAAACAAGTGTAAAAAGGAAGAAATGCTGAAGAAAACATAAAGAAGCAATATCTCGAAAGGGAAGAAATAAATCAGGTTGAGGTAAATATCTTAAGAGGTAAATTAGAAGAAAAGGATTTACGATTTCAAGTGAGTACTAAGATTTTGGATGATATTCTTAGTAGTCAAAGGTCCCCTGCTATCAAAACTGGTCTTGGATTTCATGAATCTATTGAAGGCAAATCTAGCTCTCAGGGTGAGGCAAGGAACTCTAATGCAAAACCTGAAATCCTCAACAAGGAGATAAGAGGTCAACCACATCAATAACCAAGGAATGGAATCCGTCAAAGAAAATATTTTACTCCAAACTATGGAAGTGATAGTCCGTTATGTTCTCAGATGAATAATGTTGAGTGTTATGAATGTCATAAATTTGGACATGTTGCAATAAGATTCAGAAGTAGAATGGTTCAAGACCGTCACATAGAAAGATTGTCAGTTCCCAAGTACTTTAAGGGATATTGTTTTTGTTGCAATATGTTTGGTCACAAAGCTGTTGATTGCAATAAAATGAATATGAAACATGTAAGATGTTATGCATGTAACAAGTTTGGACATAAAGTAAAGGAGAGCAGGAGGAAAATTCAGACACCAAATTGAAAGAAGCATACATTATCTCAATCCCAAGTATTGAAGAAGACATAATTATTGTTAGATAGATGTGGCATAGCTCAGTTTGTAGACATGACAGTCCCAAGGGAAGCTGAAAGTGTAAAACTTCAATATTCCAATTTTCATACACAGCTATTATGAAGTGAAGTCGTGTATATACACGAGTTAGAGGCTGCACAATCATGTATATGGTGCTCTAGAGAAGAAGCAGTAGGACAGACTCAAGAAAAGAAGTCTAATATGGTTCAGTCATGGTATGTGTCAGTTGGCATAGGTTCAGGGGGAGCATATTCTTCGAATAATGCATTGTTGGCATTATGGTTAGAAATATTTGGTGTTGATGCTTATGTGACTAAATGATACATCTTGCTACTTATTGTTGGTTGGCCAAGGGAATGGTATTGCAGGTTACAAGTCTGGTCACTGGTGACAAATGCTTATGGTGCAAATCATATATGGTGTATGATAGTTGCTGATGACTATCATAGTCTTGTTTAGATTGTTGGTCATTATTATAAAAGGCATGTATATCATTTGATGTGAAGGTCATGAAAATACCTATTTTTCAAGCTCACTTTTCTTGGGAAGGACGATGTAATAATGTCTATTTTGGTCATGTATAAACTTTTGGTATATCCCCACTTGGTTGGGAGATTAATGTATGTATGAGTCATTGGTGATAGGAAGGTCGTACTCACTTAGTTGAGTTATAGTCATGTTATTCTTTTCAAAAATATTTTTATAGACTCTGCATGTGCTCAGGGGGAGCATGGACATATTGGTACATCTCAGCATATCAGAGAATTTAGCTTGCACTCAGGGGGAGCATGACCATTTCTCCTTGATGTCAAAGGGGGGAGTGACTTGGTGTGGTTGTTGGCATCAAGTCCAAAGGGGGATATTGTTGGCATTATGACACAGGTGTTGTCCTTGATGGTAACTCTCTCAGATGAAAGATCACAGTATAGCAGGTAATCAATAAAGAATGAAGAAATAAAGGTATACACAGGTTCACCATTGACCAAGCCACACATACACATAGGTTCATTGTATACAAACTTGTGTATACGAACAAGGTATACACAAGTTCACCATTGACCAAGTCGCGTATACACGCAAGTTCACTATATACAAAGTTGTGTATACTTACGCACACACTTTCACAAGAGGAAAAGCACATATACCTTGGAAAACTAAGTTTTTTGTCCAAAGTATTTGATCCATGGTATTGGTCCAAGGTATCAGGTCTGAGGTATTCACCCCAGGTATTAGACCCAAGGTATTGATCCTAAGTGGTTTTGGTCCATGGTATTGAACAAGTCCTAAGACTATAAAAGGAGGAGATCATTAGGCCAAGGCACGCAAGTGATGAATATCTAATGAAGTGTGAGATCTAGTATGCAGGTTATGGGTATGTGATGCTTTGCTAAGGATGCACCTATGTGGCGAATGAAGGTTGATGGACTAGGATCATGAACACTAAAATGCATTATCATTATATGGTATGATCATGATTAGTTCAGATCTGAATACTGATACATATCTTATCCTTTATATCTGATGATCTATGTATATCTAAAGTACTAAATTGTAGTGAAGGTATAAGTAATTATTTTTAGAATTGTACGTTGGTTCCCTTTGGTGAAAAGGCATATACACGCTGGTTTGACACAGCGAAGTAGCGTATACATTATGAGATTTGATATTTGAGGTTGTTGTTGGTTCAAGTGGTTGTTGCAGAGTTTTGGGTTCTCACTTGTATTCTGGTTACTGTGTTTTTATAACAAGGTTTCAGTGATTCAGTTGTTGGGTGATTCAGAGATTAATGATGCAGATATAGTTGATGGTTGTATTGTAGTGGTGATTGATTTTGTGTTGTGATGTTATTGATGGATCCAGTCTGAAAATTTATGAAACGTGGTCCCTGGAGGAAAGAGGGAAGGTCGCAACCTTTTGTAGGCCGACGCCTACGTACTAGTAAATATATCGGCTAGTACAAGGGCCAGGGGGTTGCAGCTCCCTTCCAGTGGTAGCTAGAGAACGAGAGAAGGTTGTAGCCTTTTGCAGGTGGGTTCCTGCATACTGGTATGAGTCTATGCCAGTAAAATATTGTAAAAATGTTTTTCTTATATTAAAGGAAGACGACATCAGGTGGTTTTTGTCCCGCATTTGGTTTCCACCCTACAACATGGTCTTCATGTTTGTTTCTTATGTGTGATGGTCTGTTCTGTTTTACTGCACCTGTTTACTATTTACATGTTTAATGAAGTTTTGATGCACTAATTAAAGAACAACATATGATGGATTAACTGAATCATAAGTTTACTGGATATATGCTAGTTTCATTAAACACAGTTGCGTGTACAAGCAGGTTCCCTTAACTGAAGTAGCGTATATGAATTAGAGTATGAAATGGAAAAGCTATATTGATTTGCTAATACTGATTCACACCCCCCCCCCCCCCTCTTAGCATTATTTTCAACAGTTGAAGATATTCATCATAAGATTTGAAAGAAGGGTCATGGCCAAGATCAATATTTCTATTCACAATCTTCAAATGAAAGGAACCAAATCTAGGTCTAGGATCTTTTCTCGAATACAGTATATTATGGGAAACCTTTTGTTGTGCTATTCAACAACCCCACATTTATTAATAGTGATAGTTAATATTATATTAATAAATGGGGACCCTTTAAAAATCCTTCCAAAAATAAGTTGAGCATTTACGCATTTTTCTTGTTAATTTTTGGAATAAAGTAAGATATCAAGATAAAATATTTTATAAAAGCTAGGAAATGTTGGTCTTTAAACATATTGCATGATCGAGCATGTCAAGAGCCTTTCTATCCATCAAAACTAGTGAAAAGAAATCAAAAGAGAACCCCATCGTAAAATCCTCGAAAATATTAGGTTTCCCATGTGAACTATGTCCTATGGCATTTCTTATTAAAATAGGGCCCACATCGCAAATCACCACTTACAAGGGGCATACCTTAACAAATTATCTTAAACCATGTGATATGTGAGATTTTGATGACAAAATCTCCCTTATTGCATTGCATTAAGAACACTTAAGAGAAGCCCGAACCCTTATCATCATGCGAGATTGTGAAATGCGATTGAAGACCCAAACCCAATTTCGAAATATGTTATAAACAAGCACGCAGGTCCACTGCTTAAGAAAAAGGGATTTGCATAGAAAATCCTAAAAAATAAGCTATGCTTTGAAAATGATAATAAGCGGCCCTCATTTTTTATCTCACAAAAACCAAATAAATGTTAAAGAAATTGCATAATCATAATGCGATAATGCAATTTGTGATATTGCATCGCAATCACAAAATCAACATTGTCATAGCTTAAAGTCTCTCCATCCTAAAAAATTTCCTCCCTGACTTATGATGTAGAGCATTAATGAGCAATAAAGCTATGGATAAGGAACCATTAGTGGACATTTAGTAAGGGTTAATAGCATTTGTGTTTGGAGGACAATTCAACATGATACAATATGCTCTCACCTGCGTTCAAATAAAACCTCCTTTCTTGACACCTTTTCAAATTTATTTGCATTACTTATTCTTATGTTCATTCTTATCTCTGTATATCCGATAGCTTCTGTTTTGCTCCATTTTCAGAAAAAAAAAAAAATCAACAGAAAGAGTCATTGAGAGAAATGGCAAATAGGGCTAAGGTAGATGCATCTGAGAAATGAGAAATGACTCCTTTATTCTCGGATACTACATGAAGAAAAGATGGAGGAACCTCTACATGGGAAACCATGTATGATTTATTAGAAGAAGAGAAACTAAGACCTATGGTAACAAAGGTCACATCCAATGGTCATGCTTTCTCAGACACCTCCATTGTCGAGGCAACGTGCTCATTTCTGCACCGCATAGCTGCAAAACCAAAGACAACTCCGTATACATATATGGTCAAGTGGATAATTGATCAGGTGGATGTATTAGAAATTGAATTTAGGAATAGCAGGTATGAGGTTATGGGATATTTTTCACCAGACAACCTGTGCCTTATGTACAGTCTTCTAGAGCCATAGATGTTCTACAACAAGTAGTTCCTTGAGAAATTTTCTAAGGAGAATGAAGACCTAGAAGACGCCATGCAAACCTGGATGCAAAATGAAGGAAAGATCAAAAAGGATAAAACAGGTATGTACTCTACAACAGCTATATCTCCTCCTCATAGTTTTGCAGCAACCATGCTATGTAGAATGTTTAGCAATCTCGATAGTACCAAATTCTCTCCAAAATGGTTGCCATTAATAAATGCAGCCATAAACACCACAATAATGAATTGGGCCAAAATTTTGTTTGATAATTTGGTGAAAGCCATAATGGAGTATAGGAGAAAGAGGAGTATCTCTTCTAGGGTTTACCCTCCATTTTTCATGAGTGCCTATATAATGGATGCTATCTACTTTGGTTCCAAATTTCATATCATGGGATGTAAGTGGAATATGAAAGACCCCCTTCCCATTCATATATATCATAAGAATATGTGGGAATCTCAGTTTCATCCCCATTTTTATAGAAATTTTCAAGGATTTATGTTGCCTATTCATAAACAGGTCTACAATAGGAATGCCCGTAGATTTTCTAGAGAAGTTGAAGTAGATATCCCTCCTGCAGCCAGATGGTTTGGGGAGGAGACATTTACATATTTTAGAGTATTCGGGAGAATTTATTCAATGCAGTTCCTCCCATACTATGTCCCTAATAATTTAATGGCTAGGGAGATAGCCTACCAAACAACAGGAGAAGGTGGGCTGCGCAAAGGATTGAAGGCATAGAAAAAGGCCATTTGGCCTACATTTTTGTTGCAATGTGGTGGGTTTTCACTAAACAATTTTGAACATGCATGCAACGAAGCAGAGATTATGAAATATTTGAAATTGGATACATTCCCAGGAAGACAGTATGACCCAAATGGCACCGCAAAGGACTTCACTGCTATGGTGAAAGTGAAAATATTCACCCAGGAGGAAGATGCATTCGATGACCTCTTCCTACAAAAAGAGACATTTTCGGAAGTAAAGCATATGAAATCACTAACTTTTGGCCCAGATGATCTTAAGGTCTTCCATGAATATAGAGAGAGGAGATTATTACAGGTCTCATTAGACCTACTACAGATTGAAGCAATAAGGGAGCCAACTCCCAGTGTAAGCTTAGAGGAAAGCTCGAGAGAAAATTCTAAAGATAATTCTAGAGAAAATTCCCAAGATAAGTCTACCAATGAGTCAGAGCACTCAGAACAACAATCCCAGAAAGGGGGTAGTAAAAACAAAGAGTCCAGAAGGGAAATAGTTGGAACTACAAAGAAAGCAACTGAGCAATCCTCGGTGAAGAAATAGGCTGAAATTAACTCTACCTCCACCCAGTCGGAAAAACCTCCAGTTATTTATTTAGAAAAAGAATAGGATAATTTTAATAAAAAGGTCCATGCAAAAGAACAAACATCTGAATTATAGACTCCATAGCATAGATGAACTCAAGAAGCTACAGTGGAGAAAATTATAAGCACTCAAGATGTAGAGCGCATTCCTACCACCCCCACTTCTGAAATTGTTTTAAGAATTCAAGAAATTCTTCCCTTAGATGTGGTTTATAACCCTACCAATAATTTTTTCATAAAAAGGTAGAGGAACAAAATATAGTTGGATGTTGCAACTGTTTCCACCCCCGACAATGAACCAATGGATATTGTCTGGAAAGATTTTCCCATGGACCCATCTTACAACCTTACGAGACTATGGAAATTTGTGGGAGCCTATGCTATGACAACTATTGATAAAGCAACATAGGTTCAAATGCTACTAAGGGAAAAGGAAAAAAAGGACCTGCTGTTGGAATAATAATTAGAAAAAAAAAATATAACCAACAAGCAGAGTTACAAATTGCTAAACTACAATACGAGTTTGAACAGACACAAATGCAACATCAAGCCAACCTGGTAGAAAAGGATGCGTGGATTCAAGATATGACAGAGAAGTATAAATATAGTCTACAAATCTATCAGTTCGTAAAAGAAGCATTCGTCCTTAATGCCCAACTAATGCAACAAAAGGAACTTCTATATCAGGAAATCTCGCAAGTAAATCGTTATTGCAAGATCAATGATAAGATAACAAGCCAAATCTTTGACATGCACTAGTAGAAGATAATGAAATTAGTGACTAGGTGACTAAAAACGTTAGCCACTAGAATTATTTCAAGTGAATTATTACTAAATTTGAGCAATTTTAAGCGACTAAACTGAAAATGACTAACTTAAATGAATAATTTTATCTAGGATTAAAATATATGATTAGATAATAAGTGACAAAATTAATAATGATTAACATAAATGACTATAGTCCAATAATAAAAATATGACCAAATAAGGTACAAAAAGGAAATGAATTAGTCATTTATGTTGGTAATTTTTAATTGTCACTCTAGAAATGAAAAATTGAAAATTTGATACCGAAGTGTTACATTTCACTATAGGGGTCTTTGAATCCATCTATAATGTTAAACTTTAGAGACAAACGCATTCTCTGAATCGATATATAGTTGAAATCTCTAGAGGCATCACCCATATGCCCATAGTGTAGGAGCATACAAGCAATATAAAAGCAAGTCCCATCACCAACTCCGCCCTCATGATTTTTGGTGTTTGAAATTGATTTGCAATAGTCCCACCCATGTCTCTAAAGTTTAACACTGCAGATGGATTCATAGAACCTCTTCTTTGAATCCATCTATAGTGTTAAATTTAGAGAGAAAATTGTCTTTGAGTCAATTTGCAGTGTTAAAATTTGGAGATCATCATCTGCAATGTTAAAATTTAGGTTGATGGATTCATTGATCCCCTTAAAGGGTCCATGAATACATTTATAATGCTAAAATTATAACATTTCTATACAATCACTACTAAACCAACATAAAAATTGCTATTGAAATGATTAACCATAACACATATTAACATACTCAACATCCTTGTCATAAATAGAAAACAAATTATATATATATATATAATATTATATATATATATATATATATATATATATATATATATATATATATATATATATATGTATATATGGTTCTCTCATATGACTCATGACCGCATATTTTCACTGAAATTTAGTTTTTAACTATTCAATATATAAATATATATATATAATGGGAAAATATGTGTAGCGATGTGAAAGAAACACTTGAACCTAAGAAATTGGTTTTTCTTACTATTAAAGTTATTTTTTTTTTACTATTAACATATGGTATTAGTGAAACTATAACAAAACCTCTTTATTTCCTTCCCTCCATAATTTTTATATTTTTTCTGAGTAGTATTGATCTATTAATATGATACAAAAAAGTTACAGAGAAACATGATCTTAGAGATGTTAAGCATCAGTCATGATCACAAAATGCAACTGTTGGTATTGGACTGCCCCAACAGAGGGGAAACTAGTCTAAGAAACTTTAAAGACTGCCCCTATTATGGGGGAAACCAACCATTGAACAACTAGACCTTGGTTTTCCAAAATGAACAAAGAGGAATGCAAATCCTGAACCAAAAAGACAAGGAAAAAACCAAGTAATAGAATGACATTTCCATCTGGTGAAGAGTTAACCAGAGAATTCAAGACACTTGGCATGGAGACATAACACATCTAGACCAAAAAACCACGAATCATAGAAACATATCCACCTAGAAGCTGGGTACCTTTGCGCGAGACCAAGAAACTACAAAGTAGTGAGACGAATCCACATGGGAGATGGAAACATTTGCATGAGGCCACGTGTTAGGTTGGTGGTGTTAGCGCTTGAAATTTCACCTCAGGCTGAAAAAGGTAAACCTCAAGGCCACATCAAACCAATTAGCCTCGTAGCTAGCCCTACGGGGCAGGAGAGGGCTCTCTTCGGCCTATCTCGGTAAAATCTTCAATGGATGAGATGACCAATAGGGTAACACTGATTTTAGGCTAGTAAACTGATAGAAAGAGATTTTTTAATAAATGATGGGGTTTATCTGTGCTGCATGGGGCGAAGAAACAGCTTGAACAGAGAAATATAATAAAAAACACAGATTATCGACTGAGGCAAGGTAGGCAAGAAATTTAACATCAAATTTAGATTAAATGAGATGGCAAGACTGCTGAGGGGATGACAAGGGCATAGGAGATGAATCCTTGTCAAACAGAAGAGAACATTGAATATTGAACAAACTTAAAGGCAGAGAATACAAATGATGAATTCTACCTTAACACTTCATTTGTTCAATCAGAAATGATCATGAAGTGAAATGAAACATAACAGATCACATATGAAACATAAGAAAAACTTATGCTAAATTATCATACCACAGGAATCTCATAAGTCAGAGCTGTATTTTCATTAAACTGTCTGCCAAAAACTGTACATGGTAAGCTCTCTATTCTCTTGCACTCAGAACTCTCCCCTCACTCCTTACAAATGAAATTTTTTAATATAATAAATACATGCTGCTCAGGAAAAACAAATCGACACAATTAGCGCTTTTGAAGATAGAATAGCACATCCTTTACTTGATAACTGATGAAGTAGCATTCACAGGTGTCAATCCTATTTACTGAAGATATAGGCAATCGAATCTTGTATGCCACTTTGCAAACTGCGCCCCAAATCTGGAAATGCATTGGCCATTTTACCAAGATTAGGAAAATATTTTGATAATCTGGAGTAAATCCACTGCATATATCGGATTGAATGCCGGAGTATTTAATTGCCACAACACAGAATCCAGACCCCCCTACAATCTTCCTTATCCAATAATGATGGGCATATCTATTGAGCATGGTACAGTACCGATGAAACTAACACATGAATCTATGCGTCCAGGCATTTGCGTCGTTTGTTGAATAAGAAACGGCAAAGACTGCTCTTTCCAGATGTCCCTGGCCCCTTTTGACATACACATGTTTGCAGAAGGTGGACAAAAATATACGGCAAACGGAACAGAAGTACTTGGACAATCAATATTGATCACATGATTTTTGTTCAAAAGGATACATCATGATCTGTTTCGGCATTATTATCTTTATCACATTAACAAATGACAGAACCAGAATCCTTCCCATTTTCTACATTGGTTTCTCCGCATCTCAAGTTTGTTTGAGATTAACTATCTCGTGCAATGAACCCTGTTGGTTGATCCCAACAGCTCTTCCGCTTTCAGTCTTTTGTCCCTCTCTTCCATACGACGCCCAGCCTTTAATACACTGTTCTGGAAATCCACCTCTTATCTCTCTGTCTTTCTGCCTTTGTTACAGCTACATTAAAGTCACATGGATCCACTCGATTTGAGAATACACATGTACAACCAACCAAATGAATGTGTCCTCTGAAATTTGAAATTTTGCTACAAGAAAAGCTCACACGGTCATCAAGGAAGAAGAGCACTCAAATCTGTGCAAACAATGGTTTAGTCTCTCCTCAAAATGTACCCAGAAAACATAATAGAGGCCAGTTGCCTCAACCAACAAGGGAATACGAATCCCACAACTCCAATCCATCCTTCAAACAATGGTAATCGCACAGTCCACCACAATAAATACAAACCATTCCTCGAAGATGAAACTGTTGCTCCTTATTAAGCCATAAACCCTCCTTTTATTACAGTCAACATGGCCCTTGGTAACAGTGAAGAAATTTTCCATTTAGCTAAGAGAGCAGTGCCAGCACACATTCAATTTCTCCGTATTACACCAAGAGAACTCGGCCTCTATTTCTCATTCTGAACCCATTCCCTTTAGCAATATGGATTTTCGCAAAACCTCCTTCCTTTGAGCTTAAAAACATTTAATCACCAGCAAATTGAGTTTCACATATGTTGGGTGCCATGCTCACAATCAAGTTTCCTATATCTTCTAGTAGATGATAGATTACACGGTGGAGCCTTATATTTATCTTTGCTTGACAAGCTGTTGCATCTACAGAACTTGACATGTTACGTATATTGAAACCCACAATGACAGCCCCACATGATTTGGCTAAATCAACATCAGCTTGAGAGATTGCCCCAACTTCTGTATGAACAATATTAACAAGCACCTGAGAACTATTCAGGCTTTTCAATGTATCTGTTACAGCTTGAACAGTACCCTGCACATCAGCCTTAACAATAAATGTCATTTCAACCATTTCCACTTTCTCTGATGTAAATATCTTGAATGCTACTAGAGTAGGGAGGCGGAAATAATTAAGCATAGGCACATCCTCCGTTCAATTATTCTTCAACCGGTCCCAACACCACCAAAAGTTTGCCAGAAACTTTCCCTGAGATATTTCGAATCTTTCCTTTAGTTCCAGCAACATGGATAACCTTGAGCTGCGATAAAGAATCCTCTAACTCTAGCATCTTCAAATATTCAAACATGATAAGAAATTCATTGACTATATTGGTGCTGTTAGATGAAATTACATCTATGGCTGCCTCATACGATAAAGACAGAGAACTCTGATTTTGTCCAGCTGCTAAACCTGCACCAGCATGTTTGGTTTTTTCAAACTGTTATATTAGCAAAACATAAATGAATTTGAAGCAGATTGTTGAGTGGAGCTAGAAATGCGGGCTTGTTGGGCTCTTGCTCTTGCTGGCCACCAATTTGGCTTCTTTCAATAGTAATGCATCGTCTAGTCCTTGTTCATCAGCGGCGGAGAATGTAAATCCATTTCTAACTTTTGCAGGGATTGTCTCATCATCCACATCAAAAACACTGTCATTTGAAGAACTGTAGAGCTTTGGAACATCATGACAAATTACATATTAATGATTTCTTCTTCAAAACAGGGTTTTGAAGAAGAATCAATCTCACATTTGACTTGACAAGACGGATTCTAACATCGGCTCCAATTGGGATGGCAGCTGTCGCTTCGTGGAGGTGCCAAGAACTGTAGAACTTTGGGAGAGCAGACAGTGCCTCCACCCATTGGGAAATGGAGTCATCATCGACACAACTGAAACAGTACTCAAACTAATTTGATCTCAAGACTGAAATGACTGAAAACGACTTAACAATTTCCAAGCTAAACTGGAATAAGATGCTGCCCTTATGGCTGCTTATTTATTTACAAAATCTACTCTAATCTGTTGTACAAACAATAGATCAGGTAATACTAAAATGCCAGATTAACCATTCAAGTAAACCTGAGAATGATGCCACTCGAGAATGCTTCCACGAGGTCACAGATGTAATTGCTGGCAGTCCTTCATGCACGTAATGAAACTGATCACGTAGACAACAACTTGATCTATCAATCACACCGAAAAACATGTCCATGTATGCCGCAATAGGATCACGAAAGCTAGACTCTGTTGGCTGCCCCAACTCTGCAATGCATACTTCCATCTGCACACTGTCAATATAAACATCTGTAGGCAAGTCTGTTATTTCTTGTTGCGAAGGAGGAAGGATTTCCAAGAACTTTTTAGGGTCTTGGAAATCATATGACTGGATCTGCTCATTTAAACATTGAATCTCCTTTTCGATTCTATCAATAATTAACTCGCAAACTTTAGTTTTGAACCGAGGGAACTTTAGAGATTTCAAACATTGAAGCAAGGCACTGAAAACATCTTCATCAAATTCAGTATTTGCTAAATCATTTCTTATTTCTTCTACAGCTTCACACAGGGTAAGGTTTGCCACATACCCTACCATTGCATAAACGGATCAGCATGCATTGGACTGTCTGGGTCGAATTGGAGTTGCCAAGTGAATGGTTCAGCCTACATATGTGTGTGACTGCTATCCACCATTAGCATCAGATCTGCAATTTGATTTCATGTACTGGGACAAGACAATCAACAAGTCGAATGTTTTCCCCAGTGGAGTCGCCAGTATGTTAGCGCTTAAAATTTCACCTCAGGCTGAAAAAGATAAACCTCAAGGCCACATCAAACCACTTAGCCTCATAGCTAGCCCTACGGGGCAGGAGAGAGCCCTC
>APFE030828423.1:72119-108114 GCA_000404065.3 Pinus taeda
AGGATACACATTCCCATCAGTAAGTCCTATAGATACAGTGGGTAAAAAGTAGTATGAAACAAATGCAAAGGTTGTCCAAACCATAGCACAACTTTGTCCAAATCATCCGCGGTTAAGAGAATTTACCTAACTTTGGGTGCTTATGGTATGGTTTCATTCGAGAGGAGATGAGACTACAACAACTCTTAAACAATTGTGAGGACATTCCATAGCTAGCCCTCATTAGAATGGTGAGGAAGGAGGAAAGAAAGGATCCAAGAAATGTCAGAAAAAGAAAGATGGACTATTAAAACTTCTTATTATCTTGATAAAAATAGAAAGGGAAGGGTAAAAATAATAATAAAAATAGTTTGCAAGAAGCACTGAAACTTTATGAGTGGACGAGTTGACTACTCAACTTGATACAACCTTTTCCATGGTGTCATGCTTTAAATTATTCAAAGAGTAGAGTGAATTTTCTACACAAAAAAGTGTGGTCATCATGATATTAATTATAAGTTCCACAAAGTTGTCAATTAGGTTTATCTCTAGCGATTGTGAGGAATGATTGTTATCCTTCACACCCAATTTCAATTTGCATAAGTGACATGTTGAGATCAAAACATGAATATTATAAAATAATAGCACACTTCTAATGAAATTGACCTTTCTGGAAGGTGTAAGCTTTGAGGAGAATTGGCTCCTATCACATTTGAGGTATGGAATGCAATTATAATTAATAAGACAAAAAAGAAAATTGTTGATATCATAGTTCATAAATAAACTGAAAATGTCATTCCTTCTATATCCAATTCTTTAAAAATAGATTTCTTACCAATTTCACCCATTTGGAAGGAATAAAAAAGCTTGTCACATTTAGTTTTCAACATTGTCTCAATCTCAAGAACTAGTGACATTTGATAGCTACTACTATCCTGAAAAAGTAGAATTAATATTCAGAAAGGTAAATAATGACCGTATGAGACACAAGTGCTTCCATAATTTTGCTGGATATTTTATTCAAATAAATTATATAAAAGCTCTTTGTTGTTTATCAATATTTCCTAATGCAGAAAATGTGATTACAACTATTCATAAGTTATATATTCCACCTTGGCCCCTCCTTTCTAGGAAAATCTAGTTTCCCATAACTTCATTAATGTTTGAGATTAAGAGCTTAACCTTCTTTGAGGAGTCTATCATCAAAATCATAGACTAAGAAAAAAAAATTGAGTGATTCTATTGGATATGGAACTAATCAAAAATCATGGATTACACCCCTACCTCTTCCTTTCTAGTAAAAATCCAGTTTACGATAACTCCATCAAACTTTGGGCTTAAGAGCAGAAAATTCTTTGAGGATATCATCGGAAGTATAGACTAGAAAATTTTGAGTCATGCCACAACCTATTGAATGGCCCTGATTGACTAGAAATTACTATACTTTTACAAGGCAATTTTACATCTGTTTTAGATTCAGGGGCACTACCCTCAAGCCCTTTCCGGGGGACCACTGGCCCTCGGACCCCCCAGTTGGGGGGGATCGACCCCCCCAGATGCCCGTGGTAGGGATAAGTCCCCCATGCACCCCCCCACATAGAGGGGTGTACAAACTTCCTGGGGTATACATCCGGCTGAAATAAAGACCTCTGAACAATCATGCTCCACACATGACAATCTTCCACTTGGAGAATGATTGTAGCAACTCCACCATTGCTTCATTTGCTGGATAATGACTCCTCTTTGGACCTGGATATTTCTCATCTTCATCGTCATCCTTGAAGTCTAATTGAAACTGAGCATAGTCTTAGTTTCTCCCTGGTTACAACTTTTGTTATCATATCTGCAGGATTTTGGCTACTGTGTATCTTTTCTAGCTTCAACTCTCCATCTTCCAACACTGATCGTATGAAATGGTACTTGATCTATATGTGTTTAGTCTTGGAATGAAATGCTGAGTTCTTTGCAAGATGAATGGCACTTTCTCTCACTGTGTAACGTGCCCACATCATGCTCCTTACCCTATTCAACCATAAACCTTTATAACCAAATCATTTCTTTACTAGCCTCTGTAGTAGCAGCATACTCTGCTTCTATTGTTGAAAGTGCAACAACACTTTGGATTTTTGAAACCCAACTGACAGCTATTCCACCAAAAATAAATACATATCATGTAGTGCTCCTCCTGTTATCTCTGTCCCCTGCCATATCTGCATCAACGTATCCATCTAGAGAAATGTTTGAACCACCAAAGAATAATGCTTGATTTATGGTACCTTTCAAATATCTGAGTATCCATTTCTCTACAATCCAATGTTCCTTTCCTGGATTGTTTATGTACCTGCTTACAACTCTCACTACATGTGAAATATCAGGCCTTGTGCATACCATTGCATACATCAAGCTTCCAACTGCTGATGCATATGGAACTTTACACATATAATCCATGTCTTCTTGGGTCTTTGGGCACATTTCCTTAGTAAGTTTGAAATGGCTAGCAAAATGTGTACTAACTAGTTTTGCATTGTCCATATTAAATCTTTTCAACACCTTTTGTATGTACTCATTCTGAGACAATGTTAATTTATGATTTTTCCTGTCTCTAGTGATTCTCATACCAAGGATTTGTTTTGCAACTCCCAAATCCTTCATTGTAAATGAATTTGACAATTTTCTTTTGAGCACATTTATCTCCTGCATGTTAGACCCTGCAACATCAATAATTATTGAGAGGAATAAATATAAGAAAATAACCAGCAACAACCATAAAAACATAAACACAAATGTTTACCTAGGAAAACCCTAAATCTGGGGAAAAAACCAACCTAATAAGATCTCATTAGCATTGGCCAAAACCCTGGCCAATCCAAGCGAGTGAGCCTTCACCACTCACCTCCAGGTCTTGCATTACAATGAAGTCCTTCCAGCCTTTTGTAAGCTCCATTACATATAATACCACGGGCAGAATACTATCGGTGCACAATACCATGTGCCCCAAAACCATCACTGTTTAACCTGGTCATTTTTGACTCTATTTGAGTCAAGTTTACCTAATAATTCCCCGATTAAACTTGACTTGGGGTTCCTTGACTAACTCCAGCCAAACCTGCTAAGTAAGACAATCCTGCTCACTCTAGCTCTTACCCCCCTCAGAGTTTTTATCCAGGGTATGTTAACTCGAAATCCCTCCTATCACCTAGGTTTAACCCAAACTTAACGGTGATCACCGAGGGGTACACATGCCTTACCAGGTCTTACAGTAGTATACCCATTTACATGCAATGATTTTGACTTCATTATTTTTTTTTTGTTTATTGTTGCTATGATTCTGATCCATCCTCTCTTAATTTTATTTGCTCAAAAAATTCTATCAAACTACTCCAACTGTGAGCCTGAGAACCTCGTAGATTCTAGCACTGGTGGCCTCACGTAGTAGAAAACGAATAATTTTCAAAGCTGCATGAATCCTGAACAATTTGTCAGCATGTTCCAAACTGGTAAATATCGCAAATGCACTGTGATCCCTGGCAGTTACAGCACTATCTTCCGCACATTCTCCTCGAGGTTCTTCTGCGTATGATTGTTCTACCATTATTTTCTAGACCCAGATCTGTAAAAAGGCTGCATTGATCTCATCAGGGACTATAAGCCCCTGGCATCAAAGAATCCCTTTGTAGCCAATATCTGGATCCGATACCAGTTGTTAAGAAATTTACTGCAAAACATAAATAATTACTGAGAGAAATAAACATAAAAATAACAAGTGACAACCATAAACACATAAACGCAAATGTTTATCTGGGAAAACCCCAAATCCAGGGAAAATCCCAACCTAATAAGATCTTATTAGCATTGGCCAGAACCCTGGCCAATCTGACCAAGTGAGCCTTCACTGCTCACCTCCAGGTCTTACATTACAATGAAGTCCTTCCAGCCTTTTATAAGCTCCATTAGATATAATACCACGGGTAGAATACTATGGGTGCACAATACCATGTGCCCCAAAACCATCACTTGTTTAACCTGGTCAACTTTGACCCTATCCCGAGTCAAGTTTACCTAACACTTAACACCCAATTTCAATTTGCATAAGTGACATGTTGAGCTCAAAATAGACATATTATAAAATAATAGCACACTTCTAATGAAATTGACCTTTCTAGAAGGTGTAAGCTTTGAGGAGAATTGGCTCCTATCGCATTTGAGGTATGGAATGTGATTGTAATTAATAAGACAAAAAGGAAAATTGATGATATCATAGTTCATAAATAAACTGAAAATGTCATTCCTTCTATATCCGATTCTTTAAAAATAGCTTTCTTACCAATTTCACCCATCTGGAAGGAATCAAAAGCTTGTCACATTTAGTTTTCAACATTGCTTCAATCTCAAGAACTAGTGACATTTGATAGCTACTACTATCCTGAAAAAGTAGAATTAATATTCAGAAAGGTAAATAATGACCGTATCAGACACAAGTGCTTCAATAATTTTGCTGGATATTTTATTCAAATAAATTATATATAAGCTCTTTATTGTTTATCAATATTTCCTAATGCAGAAAATGTGATTTCAACTATTTATAAGTTATATATTCCACCTTGGCCCCTCCTATCTAGAAAAACCTAGTTCCCCATAACTTCATTAATGTTTGAGATTAAGAGCTTAACCTTCTTTGAGGAGTCTATCATCAAAAGTATAGACTAAAAAAAAAAAAAATGAGTGATTCCGTTGGATATGGAACTAATCAGAAATCATGGATTACACCCCTACCTCTTCCTTTCTAGTAAAAATCCAATTTATGATAACTCCATCAAACTTTTGGCTTAAGAGCAGAAATTTATTTAAGGATGATATCATTGGAAGTATAGACTAGAAAATTTTGAGTCATGCCACTACCTATGGATGAATCAACACTATGATGAATCTCAAAATATAGAAGACATTTCAGAATATATGAAAACAAGGAAATTTTTCCAGTACTTAGTTATTGAAGGTGCAATTTTCAATCATCAACTACCCTAATTAGCACCAATAGGTTTATGTTGGATACCATTTCTGAAATGCAAGGAAGTACCTGGTGATTTTCCTATGACATCTTACTTGGAAAAAAGAAAGAATGTGAATCAATAAACTAAAATTATTTAGATGGAAGGAGGGCAAGGTAACACATGTGGCTATGATTTCCACACCAATGATTAAGTTCCAAACCAAGATTTTTTTGTCAATGCCATGGCATATCCAACAGATTCAAGTTTTGAACATGAAATCATTGATCATCCTAGCCGTCATAATGAGGTCTTCTCACATGGAGCTCATCCTAGACATAATAACATTTGCTTTGTGAGGAAACTTTTAGAAGTCTTGGAAGATAAAATCTTCAATCCATCCCTAAATCAAACCTAATTCAAAAGGCCTCTCTCTTTACAAATAAGAACATGATAAGGAAATTTATAGCATAATTTCCAAGCTATGGAGTTCTTCAACTCTCAAGAAGAATATAAACTTCCAAAAATTATGGGTCAATAAATTTCTCCCCTTATGGCCAAAAGTAAATAGCCTTTTTATTAAAGGAAGACAAATATTTGATCTCTCATAACAGCCACGTTGAAAATTATCTAAGGGACACTACCTAGAGACAATACTATACCAATTTCCACTGCAATCCTAGTCAAAGTTACCATAGCTTTTAAACTTTGCCCGATTATTATAACTTCTCCCAAGGCCCAGTTTAAAAGAAATATTATATGAACCTAAAAGAAACAAGCAAGCTCTAGCACTACACCTCCAAAGATATCCATTAGCTAGCACCATCCAAAAAACCTGATTATCTCTAATCACCTAATTTTTCTCACGGCTTTGGGCTTTTGAGATGACTTAACATCATCAACATATTTAATTTTATGACAAATTTCTAGTGGTGAGAAAGACTTCCCTTCAAAGAGATTGACATTCTTAATGATTCATACACACTAAAGTAAGCAGAGATGATTCTCCCCATTTTCACTTACTTCCAAATAAGCTAACAATTGTTTTCCCATACTTCTTTAATGAAGGAGAAATCCATCAAAATGTGCCATGTAGATTCAATAGTGCCTTCCACCTCTAGCAGGCTTCTCCTTACTATTCTAAAAAACTTGTTGAATACCTAGTGTTGGTTTTGTAGTCTCCATTAGCAGGAATTTTGGACCATATCAGTGTATCTTTTTTCAGACTCAACCTCATAAAACTACTCTAAAATTATTTAATGAAGAGATTCCATTGCTAAGCTTTATGTTCATATAAATCTAGAAATCCCTCATTATTCCCACATTGCTGCCATAATTAGTTGTGACCTAGAACTATTAGTAGCTACATCTTCTAAGATTATAATATATTTTTGCAACTTGCCTCAGAAACTAAATCAAATATTCTGACAATTTGTGTTGGCCGTTACATCCCACCTAAGGCTCTATACTCAAATCAAATACTTCTCCCATTTCCAACTTTCCAACATAACTAACTCTCTGCAATGGGGAATGCCAAGACTAGCGCTCTCCAAAAAATAGAAGCATTACGTAGGTTTTACTATAAATTTTATCCAATCGTCTATGGAAATAGAAACGATGTATTTGGTATGCATTACCTACTGCTGAAGCCCTTCTAGTTTGATCATCCTCCATAGGGTATTTTTTGCAAGGGCTTTTGCCTCTTTCTCCTCCATCCTTCCTATCACATCTTGTTTAAACCTATGACCATAGACACACACATAGAGTTTAAACAATACCTTCTGTTAGTTTGCAGAAAATTGTGATATACAATGCAAAAGTAGATGATTAATTCCATATTACTTATAAATTTAGACCACCAACATTTCTATGTCCTTGAAGAACTCCAAATGCGTCAAAACAAAATATGTCTAATAATAGAGAGCGTCGAAGCATTCCCATTAGGCCTTTACATTCATAAGTCTACTTATTTGTTCATCTCTTGATGTAGTCTTCTAGATCCATTACCTTATTCATCTCCTAGTGTGATGTCACAATGCTACTTCCATGAGAAGATTCTTAATCAAAGCTAATTCTCTTAGGGGTTTCAATTACAACAGACTCATCCCTTGCAAAAAATGTGTCTGAAATTCAAAAGACACAATATTATTATTCACTTATCCTCCTATCTATGCAATGTTCAAAACATAGGATATGGTGAATCAATTCACATAGACATTGTTCCAACTATTACTACACATCATCCCCCAACCCACCTGGCCCCAAGTTTATCTGGAAAGGTACTTCCACCTGATGTGAAAACCTTAGTACAATTGGAAGAAACTTGGGCGACATTTGTAGGATACTCTACCTTTCCCTTGAGGAAACAATGTTCACCTTTCACTATAAAGAGTCTATGTTGAATTTCCACCATTTTTGTTTTATCAGTGTATCTGGATGGGAAAGTAAGTTACTTATTTCAAGGACAAGTTCTTACAATTGAATAATAAATATGACCTTGGAGAGAGTAATATTCAATGAGAATAAGATGTGTGGAAGGAATAGGAGGGAAATGTTGATCCAACAACCACACATGATCCTCTACCCCATCCATATTTTTGAGTTCATTTGTCTAAAGGCCACTGCCTGATGGTTGTTGTAAATTGATAACCATAACACAACTAAAAGGATTTTTCGTGATGGACATAGTCTACTGTATTTTTCCCACTTAAAGAAACAATATGCTGAACAGTCTACACCAAATGGCCTCTATCTTCCCTTTTCACATTGTCCAACTTAAAGACATACTACAAATATATATATATATGTGTGTGTGTGTGTGTGTGTGTGTGTAAGTAAGTATGTATATATATGTATGTATGTATTAGAAACTGGGTAGATTTTTCAAAAAATGTTAATGCTTTCTCATTAATTCCGAGATGAAATCTGCTAGGAGAAAAGAAGAAAACTAATTTACTTGTTGTTGAACTGAATGAATAATATCCATAACCCTGCTTTTTATGAGAGTAAGGTGGTCTTGTTAGAGTTACAAAAATAGTTTTGACTTGATTTACTGTACCCTTATCTCTACATGAGGTGATGTCTCTAATTATTTCTCTTCAAGGAAGAGATAAGGTATCTTTTAGATTTGTAGCCTACCTACTAGACTGCATGTGCTTGCTTAAACTTCGACTTAAGCTAAAGTTAGAAACTATTTAACTAAACTGAAGCTAATAGTAGCAACTACATATGATGTCTTTTACTTAGAAATGAAATGCAGAGTGCTGAGGATAACATTATTCCTTCTAATCCATGGCTGGTAAATGCATGGAAGCATGCACTCGTAATGCTGGAAGCCTACAAAGGTAGTGGTGCACCCCCTAGTCTACTTTACTATTGCACACAAATCAATTTTCCATACATATTTGTCGAGTGTGTCATGATTTTGTAATTTAAATGCCCAGATTTACCACATGTCATGAACCAGAGAGTCGAGACTTACAAATCTCTAATATGGACCCTAACCTAGTCACTACTACTAGGTACTTGCCATCATCACCAAGCTCTACTTACATGATGGTGTCTCACTCTTCTATCTTGAAGAAGTTTGATATGTTTGGTGTCATGTGCCTTGAGGTTCCATTTTCAACATACCACTGAACACCTAAAATTGTCTAATAATTTAAAGCACATTGTTTTAACAAGGCTAGGAGATAAGTATGGATATTCAAGAAAGGAAGGTTTGGGATTGTCTAGGCCATTCTGATTCTCATTTTTCTATTTCACTTCTTTATATAGAGTTATATATTCAAATATAAACTCAATTCAATTCAAACTAAAATAGAGAATCCTAATTATGAAGATGTTTTTGTCTCTACTACCTTGCAATGACATAATTTTTTTGAATTATACTTGAATTTCACTGATAATACCATAGATTTATATATTCCTTTTAACACCAAATTGACATCACGGTAAACATACAAATACCCCATTAAGTATGACATAAATATGGTCAAAAGAATCTCATATTTAACCCATCCACATGGCAGAGTAATTTCTGAGGTGTGAAGGTTTATGAGAGGCACTATTTTCTTTTTTGTTTTGGTTAGAAAAAGGTTTTCTCTTGGTTTTCTATGACTTTCAATTTATCAGTTGTAGCATGTTAAGAAATGGAAAAGAATAATGTGTGACATTTATCTTACAGAAATTGATATAGAATGAAAGGATATAGAGTTTAACCAAGCTACAATCTACTTTGGTAAAGGCAAAACATCTTAAAAATTTGCCTGCAAATACACAATATACAAAGTTTGAACACAAGTAACATATGGATATTCCTTTTGTAGATATGTTATTTTTTCTTCCCATGATATCACAAAAAGAAAAATATTGATATTCTATGAATTGTTTAAGGACCTCATTAAGGTTATTTTTTCAGTTGTCCTACTTGATTGACACCTTCTCATGACATGAAGGATTTAAATATGAATTAATATGTTCCTAAAACAAATCTGATTCAAATTTTATAGATATAAAAGATTAAAAAAAAGTAAATGCCTTTGCTTGGTTGTTACTTGACTCTGGTGTGGGTATGTTATAGGAAATGGCATTGGGCAGGTTACTGGAAATGGGATTGGAAAAAGGATGGGAAGACAATGCAGAGCATGTCTCAAATATGATTCATTTGTTGTTGGAGATCCTTTGAGCACATGAGCCATCGAATTTGGAGAAGTTTCTAGTAGGGATTCCTATGGTTTTTAATGTTGTTATTTTTTCACTGGTTATTATGGGCAAGCAAATGTTTTAGGAATGCTAGACAAGGGACTGGTGGGCAGGTAAACAAATTTCTTATAATTGCATTGCGCATTCCATGATATCCTCTCTTTATTGTTTGATTTTATTTTGAATGTTTCTTTTGATTTTTATTTGTATTTTAGCTATGAAAATGAAAGTACTTGGTATCATATCCATTTAAAAAACATCCAAAGCTTGAAGATGAATTTAGCATCACAGGATATTAAATGAAATCCTTTTAGTTGTTTTGTGTTAAAATATTTTCATGTCTATTAAAAAAGTTTACTTTCATGTTGTTATTTGAGCGCATGTTTTCTATATACTTGACCAATTTCATGCATTAGAGAATGATTTTTTTTGCGAATAAAGTGACAAGGGTTAAACATCACACCTCAGATTATTTGTTTTAATAAGGTATCTACAACTTGATTTTTTGAACATGTAACTTAGTTGGCATGATTGTGCCTAAGATTTCTTTGAAGGTTGATTATAACTAAGTTACTAAGGTGTTCTCTTCTATGGTGATGTTTTATTTTCTTTGTTTATACACGTCATTTGGCCACATTATGACCACTATCCCCAATTGAAGAAAACTTGTTTGATTTTCTTGCTTTTATGGGTGGAAATGACATTGACATTGCTAATGTTGAGGTATACATCGTATAAACCTTTTGTAGTAAACTTTAGCTTATATTCAAGTATTCATTGTCTTTCATGTCTTATACTTCACATTGTATCGTCTTTCATTTTCAGGAGAGGAACTCAATATTGATGGTAAGAAGCAGGAATTGAAGAAAGAGGAGAACAATAACACTAGAGTGACAAATGCAAAGTCGGAGAGAGAAGAGAACCGGTCTAGTGATACCCTTAAATCAATATCTTGCAAGAAATACATACATAGAGACTAATGGTCAAATCTTTAGAGTTGGTTAATTCACTTGCAATGCCTTGGCAACACGGTGATAATGTCTTGAAATGATGAAACAATATTTCATGTGTAAATTGTAGTCCAACAAATATTAAGTTCGAAATTCATATTGTAATATTCGACATTTTATATAATAAAATTTGTGGTTGAAATTATTTTTATTTACACTTTATATTATTTAGTCTTGTAATTAACATAAGTAACTTTCTGTTATCTTATTAGATGAACATGCACATTGTATGGCATTTTTTTTAATTAGTCGCAAAATCATACTAATTAATTTATGTTGATTAATAATAAACACATAAAATGAATCTAAAACTACTAAATTAGTAGTTTATATTGATTAATGGTGAACACAAAAGTTAGTCATTTATAGTGTCTATAAAAGAAATTAAATGAAATGAATAGAGACTACTAAATTAGTCATTTTACCAAAAACAGATAAATCGCTACTGCAAATAATAAATTTGTGATTACAAATGATGACTAAATTTCGCATATATAAGAATATTAGTAGCTAATTTGCAGTATCTTATAACATGACTAAAATTTAGTCATATTTTTTTGGTCATTAATTAGTTTCAAAAGATGACTAAAATTTTCATATATATGACTATTAGTAGCTAATTTACAGTATCTTATAACATGACCAACATTTTGGTCATAATTTTCTGGTCATTAATTAGTTTCTAAGGATGACTAAAATTTGCATATATATGACTATTAGTATCTAATTTAAAATATCTTATAACACAACCAACATTTTGGTCATATTTTTTTGGTTTTCTCAAGTAATCATATAGTAGTATATTTGTGGTATATTTGGTCATTAATTGTGGTAATTAATCAGTAAATAAATGATTAAATATACTATTAGATGATAAAATTAAGACAAACAATTAATGACTAAGTTAAAAACGACTAAAATTTGGTCACATTATAAGATACTGTATATTAGATACTATTGGTCACCGACTGAAAAAATTGTCGTATATATGGAAATTTTAGTTGTTCTTTTAGTAATTAATTAGTCATTTTCTACTAGTGATGAGGCTTGAGTATGATGAAATCCATATAAGGATTTATGAATTGATCACCTGGCAAGAATCAGAAGATGGGAGAAAGGCTAATTTGCCAAAAATGGAGGAATCACATAAATAAATTCTATTCGTAGACTGGGATTCTCAGCTCAAGAAAGTAGAAAGGGAAACAACAGTTGTGGAAGCAACAACAAAAATAATCATTGAAAACATTAATAGAAATCTACATGGCACCAACTTGGTCGCATAATCTATACCAAGATTTCTTCCAAATGATAATCAACTATAACAACAATGGAGACATGCAACAAAGGAAAGGAAGGAGATGATCAAACAAACGAGCAAGATGAACTGGCAAGCATACTGGAAATTCTTAGTCAGGCCATATAGTCAGTGGATGACCCATGATGCCTAACCACTTCCACACAGAAAATGGTGCTAACACTGATGGATGTCGTATTTACTGGACAATTCAAATCTATGATTAGCCAACTGACACAACTCAAACCTATGACATATATCTGTGATTTAAGGATCAAATGGAAAGTATATAGTCACCTTGTTTTACTTCTATTTTAGTTTCATTTCGCATAATCTGAGTAAGGTCGTTTAAATCTCCTCAACTATTTTTGTAATAATCTATTTAGGATCTATAGATTTAGTATTTAAACCCTCTCATGCATTTAGAGAGGGGTCAATTTTTTTTATCAGAAACATTCTTCAAAACGTGCACTTCTGTACCTTTGAGGAGGTTCTGGTGGAATGAGTGGAACACGATCTATTTTCTTTTATATCTGGCACGTTCTACTGAAATTTCAATTTTTCACTCTTAGATAATATTGGATTGGTTGGTATCGAATCAATATTGTTGAAGCACATGAGCATAACTTATTACAGATGGTACTTTTATCTTGGGATTTTGTTTTATTTATGTATCAGGCAATAATTTTTTCTTCAATTTCTTTATGTATGAAAGTTTGAATTTCAGTTAGCATTATTACACTTTCATAGGGTGTTGGCTTTAATTTCCCGATGAATACATGAACGATTCTATATGTGATATATCTCTCACAATAGTTTTGGCTAACTATTTATCCAGAATAGTTATTGTTGAATGATTTCACTTCTTATTGCAGTTGAATGATCTTTATTAGCAATTGCTATAGGACATTATTGTAGATCACATATTTTTCTTTTATTCCCAGGTATAGTTATAGTTAGATGGAATTTAAAACTAGGATATATGCATGTGATTAATAGTTTAGGATAGATTACACTTAGTTAAATCATTCCTCCATTACATGATATATCACCCCATCAACACTACCAAAATTTATTTTTGGGAAACTGATCCCATTATCCCCAGTCGGAGCCACTACAACAAATGGAAAAGGAGCTTCCAACCAAGGTCAAAACCAGGTGGTTTTCCCCCATCTTGTAGCCATTATTTTTTAGGCTTCAACATTTTCACGCTAGAAGGAGGGCCTAAGTATGAATGACAAGCAAATTCAAACCAACAGGCCATTCTAAGAGTAAAACTCCCTCATCCTCACCTCCAACTTCTCGCATGCATTCCAAATCTCTGAAGCCTAAGCGAGAAGTTGTAAACACACCCTTAGAACCCACTACTGAAATTCCACAGAAACCAGATCATCCTTCTTCTATAGAAACCCCTGAAGTCTAATATCTAGTTCATAAGTTACAGGGGATTTCAATATCTCAAGAAGAATTTGAGTTATTCCAAGATAGTGTTACTTCTCAGTTTCCCTCATCTCAACAATTAACTAGAGCACATAGTGAAAAGTTTGGTATTCCCCCATTCCAATTCCCCCCACCAAGTCGTAAGAGGGCTAAGAAGACACCATATGCATCTCATAGTGAGTTTCTCTCATCATCACCTCAATCATCTTCATTCATTCCATCCATTTCATCACAAGATCAATCACCCACCTCACAACTCCATATCATGATTTACAGAGGTACTGGAAATCAACCCTTTTGTAACCAATCACCTTCAACCATTGGAAAATCTTCTTCTACACAAACACCAGCAATGGCTCAAAATCATCCAAGGCCATGGACAAATCCAAAAACTGTAAGACTAGTAGGACCTTTACATCCATTGTCAGCTCATCCCTCAAAATTAATAACAAAGTTCAATCCTGATAATGGCCTACTAGATGAGGAACACATCGAAAAATTTATGTTGCCTATTAATCTAAATGTAGTAGTAGAAAAATATGCAGTTGCAATATTACTTCCTTATACTTTACAAGGATCAACAAGATCATGGTACTTCTCATTACCATTAGGTTCTATAAATGTTTGGGATGCCTTTCAAGAGTAGTTCCTAACCAAATTTGAAGATAACTGATCCATGGATACCATAATCAATAGTCTCTCCAATTTGAAAGTTGAACCTAAGGGACCAATTAAAGACTTCAACTGTCACTTTAATAAATTATTGAATAAAATACCAGCAGAATCCAAGCCCAATGATGAAGTCCAAAATGAGTGGTACATTTCTGTTCTCCCTTTGAACACAGTTATTTTCATCGATAGGGTTGCCAAACCAACTTTGGCATAAAACATGAAAGAAGCAATAGCTATAGAAAAATGAATTCTAGCCTTATATAAGAAAAATTCTTTAAAAGAACAAAAATCCAAGGAAATGACTTTTAGGGATGAAACCAAGAAAAAAATCACCTAAAGATCCTTTTGATCTCAAGGGTTTACAAAAATTCCTCAAAACCATGTGTAACGAAATAGTCGATATCAAGAAACAAGTAGCAGAGACTTCCTCAAAGAAATCTTTCAGACCATATAAAAGGAATTCCTTTGTTAATCTTAAGCCTCCAAATGCTATGTCGAATATTGAATTAGATGGAGAGGAAGATCAAGTCTCAATAACTGAAGAAAAAACAAACGATGACGAAGTGGTTGAGTTACAAGGGATGTGGGATTTTATCCTTCGTAATGAAAAAACACAAGAAGCCCTACCTATTGCAACCTAAAGTAGAGGCTTTGTTGATTCACCTCAAACAAATCCAAAGCAGAAGGTATCAACTCCGACTCCCAAGGACAAAACAACAGGTGAGAAGTCTCCATCCAAATCTACCCAAACCTCTTCTCTTTAATCAAATTCTTCACCTCTAGCCAAGACCCTGATAGGATCCGATGAAATGTAATACAACATTGCAGATGATATGAAAAAGACTAGGGAAAACATTACCTTTCATGAGCTTAACAAGTTGAAACATCAACATAAGCTGCTACTCAAAGAACTCAATGTAGTCCCTACTTCGCCTCTTCCTATAATTGTAGTCGCACAAGCTGCCCAAGAAATGGGAAGCCCCCCTAGTACTTCACTAGACAGAATCGATCCTACTGATATTGCTCTAATCAAAGGAAGATCTAAATCCCATACTCCAATTTTGTTAACTTTTGAAATTTTCAACAAAAATCTACAAAATTGTTTAGTTGATTCTCAAGCTTCATGTAATATTTTACCAAGAACAGTTTGTGTGAAATTAAATGTTTGGCCTCAAAAATCCATTATGTGCATTGTGCAATTAGACCGATCCCAAGTTAATGTTATAAGGGAACTTAATCAAGTTACCTTTAGACTTTGATAGAACCCTAAAGTGTGTGAAGTCATTAACATTCTTATAGATGATCTTCCTAAGTTCTATGGCTTAATCCTTAGTAGAGACTGCTCAAAGAAACTCCATGGTTATTTTGCAACTAATTGGTCTCACATGTGGCTTCCCTATAATGGGAAGCCAAATCAAATAAGGGTTGATCGCGAAAAATATCAATAGTATATTGTTACAGAATTAGAAGGAGAGAACGAACTAGTCACATATAGCAAGAATATCATCAAAAACTACTCAGTCAAATCATTTCTAGGAAATTTCAATGCAAATACTTCACCTTTCTTGGAAACTTTTGTTGTATCGCAAGTTGAAAATTTTTCTCAAACATTTACTTCTAAGTGTATAAATTTTATAGATAAACCTAGAGTTAGCTCTTTATTTTGGAAATAATTTTTTGATGGATCTAAATCGAACAATGGAGCAAGAGCAGGATGCATATTAGTTAGCCTAGAAGGGGAAAAATATGTTAGCACGTAGACTTGAATTTGATTGCACAAACAACACTGTTGAATATGAAGCATTAGTCCAAGGCCTGTATAAACCCATCGACCATAATATCAAACACTTGCAAGTGTTTGGGGATTCAAAAATTGTGATAAAATAGGTAAGAAACACTATACACTGTTTGTCTAGACATTTGAAACATTATCAATCATTAGTCCAAGACCTCACTTCTCACTTTACAACATTTAATATTTCTCCTATCTCGAGACTCCAAAGTGAAAGCGTTGACTTTTTGGTTAATGTGGCCTCCAAGCTCATTCCACCAGGAGATTATAGTCCCGATCACTTTTCTATTGAATTGAATTTTGGGCCTTCTATTACTAACAACTTCGCTAATTGGTGAGTCTTTAGCAACGATTCAGATATCATAAGATTTTTGACATCAGAAGGTTCTTATGATGACCACATAATTGATCAAGATCAACATGACGACCAACTTAAGCAAGATGTAACAATGAATGTTATACCTAAGTCTGTTGTTAAGTTGGAAGACTTATATGACCTTAAGGACAGATTCAAAAGACCAACCAACTCAAAACTTCAAAGTTCAACTCTGAGGTTTGAATTGGTTAATCTCATAAATGACCTTAAACATCAAAATATCAATCCAGGTCTTGGTCTTACATCTATTGTGGTAAAACACAACCAACCCATTTTTGGCTTGTTTACTTCAAATATTTGAGACCCTTTCTATAAAAATTTTAGCTAAATGCCTTTTATACTTTTATTATCCTATGGTTTTCTTAATTTTTCTTTTTTAGATTCTTGTTTTAATTTTTTTGTTGAAATCGTTTTTTACAATCTTTCCAACGATACTTGTTTCGCCTCATTTGGTCAACCGGATTGTAAATGGCACTCCTTTGAATTTTGATCATTTTCTCACCTCGACTAAAAAAGTAAATAACTGTAAAAAATTTCAAATTTCATAGCTAAATATTTATTCACTGTAAATATTGACTTTTAGTTAACTTTTATTAATTTTTCATTTTTCACTAACGGTCCTAAAAAATGACCCATCTAAATCATACAACGGATGAAATCATGTTTCGAGATCTTCGTACTTTATTCCAATTTATTATTTTAAGACAGATTGCTAAGACCAGGTTCTCAACAATGAAAAATAGCTATAATTTGTGAGATTAATAAATCATGTGGGCCCCACTCGTCTTCATTAATTTAATAGCACCCGAGACGGAGAACACAAAAAACTTATAAAAAAACATTTCTTGCTGAAAATAAATTTCTTGCAAAGTTTCTTCTCGCAAAGTCTTATCACAAATTTTTAAAAGCCTTAACATTTTTACAAATCAAAATACGATACGCGACGAGGCCAAATGCGATGGGTACAAAAATTTAGTATAATTTTTTTTTTATACTCCTTATGCCTCCCATGCCTCCACCTCACTCACCCTCACATCACACTCACCTCACAATCCACTCACCATATCCCTCCATAAACTCACATGGATGAATAAATAAGGAATGATTGATTCTAATGGTTTGTATGGTATGGACTTTGGATTGATTCTAATGGTTTGTTAAAATATTATATTTACATTAATATATTATATCATAATTTAATTTATTTATAATTATGATGTAATTAAATAATAAATAAATATAATAGAAATATTTAATTAATTTTTGAATTTTATTTAATTCTATTTAATAATCATTCTGTAAATATTTAGATTTATATGGTTTAGCATTAACTAATTTAATTGTAACTTAATTTAATTTTTAATTAAATGAGCTTAATTAAAATTAAATATTAGTTAGTTAATAATTAATTTGGAATTAATTATTAAATAATTAAAGTCTAATTTAGGATTAGATTTTTTTAATTAAAACTCTGACTTTTTAGCCCAACAACAGAATTTCGAGACTTATTCCAGACTTGACTCATCAACTTTGGAGGATCATATATTGAGTTTTGTTTGGCCAAATGACGCCCATGACAGCTCATTGAAAAGATAAAATCAAGGAAAACATTTCTCATAAGGTTTCACTAATAGATTTAGTCATTTATTGGGTCTAAAAATAGAGAGAAGATCAAGCTCCGAATTTCTAAGCAAAATCAATTTTCTGAGTTTTATTTTCTTCATTTTCATTTTCCCAAGGCTCTTCTAAGTGTAGATTCATTCATCAATAATATCATTGGCCAATTAAATCATCGCAAGAATCAATAGAAAGCTTGTATTTCTTTTTTAGTTGTTTATTTACTTAAATTTGATTAAATTTGTTTAATTTGAGATTTGACATTTTGATTTTATGATTGCATCTTAATTTATTTTGATTTATTTTTGCAGAAAAATAGTAAAAGAGATATACAGAAAGGATCTCAATCAATGAGAATGCTCCAGCAATTAATGATAAGAATTTTGAGCAAATAAAATTGATTGGGCAGACTTTTCTTCAACAAACTTTCCTGTAAAAAATACCTTTGGAAATATTATAAATGGCAGATTGCAGAATCTAATTAGGGGCTGCTCTCCTCTGCAATTCTGGAATTCTAAAAGAACTTTTGTAATAAGGATTTAGAGTTGTAGGTGGGAGGAGTGAAATATTAGATCTAGAGATTATTGAAGTTTTTCTTTTACATTCTGAGTTATGTATAATAAAAAAAGTTTGCACTATTGTAGCTCTGGTTTCGAAAGCAGAAGCTCAGGCATTGTAGAGGACTATTAAAGACTGGAGCTAGAGAAATGGATTCAATAAATTGGTATTTCGGATACTACTATTTTAAATGCTGGTTTCATTTTATGATGACATAATTGTGTCAATTTACTTACATATTTGTGCACTTTTTTCAATATGGGTAATTTGTGTCTATTTTATGTTATTATTTATCTCTTCTCTTATGGGCTGAATTCTGATTTCTGAGTAACTATTTACTCATAAATTTGCCTTTTAATATTGTTTTAATAAATACTGATATGTTGTGAACTTCTTCTGCATATTATTGTTTAAATTCAAGTTACTGATTAAATTATCAAAATCATTTTGAGAACTTCTTCCTCAGTGTGTTGATTGATTATTTCAGTTAAGAGGTCTCAATAGGATGTGTGCGGTATTCCTAATGTCAATTAATTGAACTACTTCATTAGCTTGATATTTATTATAAGCCAGACATATTTAAATCCCAATACTTTAAATATCTTGCTCTTGGTTTGGTTAGATCTATATCTACCTAATTGAGATAGGATTAAGATAGTTCTGTTATCTTGCGTCTTAGAATAAGTTTGCATTTAGATTAATTTCTACATTCTTTTAAGTCCTCTTCCCAAACAGGAAAACTTTAGTAGTGGATTGGCTGAGCCCTAAATTAGCTTAAAGATCACTTTCTTCCCTGATCAGCAAGAGGGTTGATATGATGTCTCTTCTCCATTGGTGAATGAAAGTCATATTTTAAAGCCATTGGAGATTGAGAGAAGGTAACTGGACCTAGTTGAACCAGTCGGAACCACCATTCCAATTGGAAAAGTAGCTGCTTTAAGGTCCGGAAAGGGCGGTCATCCCCCATGTTGTAACAACGATTTTTGAGGCATCAACAATTTGGCGCTAGAAGGAGGTCCTGAAACTTGTTGTCTATTAGAGTCCTTTCAACTTTAACATTTTATTTAAATCATGATGGCTCCTCTTAAACTTCCAATTTGGAGTTGTATCCATGGACGTGCATCTTCCAATACTCCACCTGAAGTGGTAAGACTCTTCTCTCAGGTAAAGTTTAATGGTAAGATGAATTCTTCTATTTTGAATCATGTCTTTCAATTTATTCAAAATGTTTCAAATTATAATTTTCAAGGAATTGATGAAGGCAATTTATGCAAAATTTTTACTCTCATGTTCACGGAAAAAACCAGAAACTAGTGTAAAACTCTTCCAGTTGCCTCAATTCACAGCTGGAATCAATTTATTACAATTTTCATTTGTAAATTTGATGGCTATGATTATGAACAGGTATGTGAGGAAATTGAATATATACAAAGATTTGAAAATGAGTCCCTTAGAGATTTTAATATTCAATTTCATTTGAATTATTTAAGATTTAAATTCGAAGATAAACCTACAAAAGAAGAATCACTAGATTGGTTTGAAAATATCTGCTCTTCTCCTCCCATTCCCAATCCATATGAAATTAGTTCAAGCTTTGTTCCATCCCCTTCCAACATAAATGAGAATTCCAATATGGATGTGCAAACAAATTATGATGAAGTGGTTTCCCAAAGCTTAGAAAACATTTCTAATCAAATGCAAGAAGACAAGAACAACAATTTTGGAGAAAAAACTACCTTGAAAATTGAAAGTTACTCTACAGTGAATTTAAAAATTGAATCGCAAATCATCAAGTACAAACAGTAATCAAAGTAAATACTAACACGCAAACTACTATACAAATTTATGAATTCTTTCATGATGGAAAAATGCCAGGTTTAGAGAACCAAAGCACAATTCTTCAAGAAAGCATGAGTAGACTAAGGAATGATCTAGAATCTAAAATCTATAATGAGCATAATGTACAAGAGTTCTCAAACAAAGACATTTTTAAATGCATTATTTCAGATTCACATATTTCCCTTTATCCTGATATTTTTAATGATGGTAATTCCCCCTCTTAGTATGAATTATATTTTAGAAAATAAAGAGGATGATCTAAATGAAATACCAATAAGTTTTTATCGAGATAGAAAAATAATTATTGATAATTATTTTTCTATTAATGAACATGAAATTTTTATTCCTCCTTGTTTTGATATATCGGACGAAATCATAGGGAATTATAAAGAATATTGTGAAGTCATTTATGATAATTGCTCTGACATTGAGAACATTGATTTCTATTCTTCTCAAGAGAATCCTCATGATAAAATCCAAATAACCTCTGAGAATGAGGAACGTTTCAATTTAGAAATTATTCGAACCAATCTTCATTCTAGAGCAGAAAATTCTCTTCATGATTTCACCATTTGAGAAAACATTCCAATTTATGATTCATATCATGATCAAGCTCTCATTCCTAATCATAACCATAATTCTCTTCCTAATTCACAGGTTGGAATTGACAATTATTCAAATTTCATTATTCTAGCCAATCCTTATGAAAAAGAAATTATTTCAAAACAATCCCATTTGTGCTGTAACATTAGTTGTACCAATAGTGATTTCATTTTATTTTTTATTTTTCACTTATTTTGTTTAAATTTAGATTTATTTTCTAATTTTATTTCTGATATATTTTTTGACACTTTACGCTGGCATATCGAGCACTTTAATAGTGAGCACTCAATTGATGCATTTCCCTATTGGGAAATTAAAGTTTCATGTTATAATAATGAACATCAAAAGCTATTAATATTTCAATTTCAATCAATTCTAATGTTTTATCAAAAGCCTATAACTTCTCAAAGGCAGTTCAACAAGAGAATGTATTTTTACAATCTGGCCAGCAATCTAATTGAAATAATAATTTTCCATTTTATTTGACAGATTTCCATCGATTTTTCATTACCCTATTTGAAAACTGTTTGGAAATTTTTCCTTCAAGGAAGATTGTTAATAGCTTAACATTTGTACATAACAATAACAATTTTTTCCAGACCTTTGAATTTAAAATTTCATATCCACAATTCGGCCTATCATCTCCTCTTTTGAACATTTTCTAATCCTTAATGAAAACCCATCCAGATTTTTATGATCCGATTGGAATTCAGTTGGAAAAGACATTTCAAAAGAAGGTGACTGTAAATAAGATGATAACAATAACTGTACATTCTAATTACAGATTTAATTTTCTTAGTTTAATTAGATTTGTATTTCTATTAATAATGTTTGAACTATACCTATCTGTAGAAATTAAAATGAGAGAATGATTACACTAGAAATATGACTATACCTAGTAATTTTTTGTATATGGTTAGAACAACAATAGAATTTGTTTAGTTAGTTTATTTTATGTAGTTAATTTATTCTTAATAGTTCTATAGGTAAAAAAATAAAGCAATGCAATCATCCCTTCTCATACATGTTCAGTGAAACATTTTCTTCTCATCAGAATCTTTTTAGTTCTTGCTTCCCATTTTTAAATCAAAATCTATTACAACAATACCTCTTCTCTGCCTATTTTGAATAATTCCTTGACTAAATTCAATTGAATTTGCACTTTGCACCGATCAACTCAAAACCACTTTTCTTCATTTCAAGATTTCTTTCTAAAAATTTTCTTTTGAAATTTATATATCGAAGGTTTCGATGATACAAAGCTTCTTGACATCATTATCTCGTGAAAAACATAACTATATGAGCTCAAAAACTTAATACCAATTTGATTATTATTAATTAGTCTAACCTTTCACTATAATCACATGAAGCTTATTTTATTTTCCTCGAAATTGGTTAAAATGACCTTAAGGGTGTCTATGCTATTATATGCACACATTTGAATATGTAATTATATTCTTTCATAATGGGTGGCTTTATCCTATTATCTGATGTTGTAATACACATCACATTTATTTACTAAAGGCATTATTGAACACTCACTATAACAATATAGATTTTTTTCAAGTTAATTCGGAATGAGCAGAGGTAATAAATTGTTGTTGCACTTCAAAAGGGAGCATATTCTCATTTTCATTTCTGATGGATTCTATGAATTTCAAATTTTCTGAACATGAATAATTGATTTCCTTCAGCTTGATTGCCCACTCTAATTTAGAACAAATAATGAAATGATTTTGAACATAGTCAGAATTTTAATAAATCGAAGGAAGAATTTGAAGATTCATGAGGTAAAATCTACAAATGATTTCCTTCCAGGTACGCATTTACAAGTTCATTTTAATCTATTATTAGTTTCTCTTTTCCTTAGTTTATTTTTTATTCTTGTTCTATTTTATTTGCAGGTTTTCATTTGTTTTCGAAACTTGAAATAAGTAGCAAACACATTTCAAATTTGCGGCATTATTAGGGAAGTATTATTTGTTGTTCATCATAATTTGGGCATTTTTTATTTCTCTTTCATTCATTAAAAACCTAATAGGCCTTTAAAACAGTATCAGAAGATTCATATTGGAACATTTCATATCACTGATACTACAAAGTCCATACATCTCTGATGTTCCTTTTCACTCATTCTCCGATAAAATGACTTTACTAATATTGTAATGTTCACACAATTCTGGACCTGATATGAAATTTAAATCAAATTCATAAAAAATATCGCGTCCATTCAATCACAATAATGGTAGGGGCATAAGTTTAAAAGTATCGATGTCCTAGATCTGATATGATATTAAATTCTTATAATAAATTTATTGGGTCCATTCTTCATTGCATTTCGGCGTATCAAAAGACATTACATCATGTACTTAAGTTTTCCGATCGCTAATTTCTTTTGAAGTCCAAAGCTGGTCCCACCTAAGGGCCCCGTCATCCATTGCATTGTCGCTATCACAAGAATCATATTAGAATTTCCGACATGACTACTTTCCAATATTTCCAATATGCTGATATAGCAATCACTTCATCACATTTTTATTGATGTTCATATCACAATTATGAATTTTTGATGTGAGATGTTCGATGTGTGATATGAAATGTGAAAAGTACAAAGCACGACATTGATATCCCCTAATTCCCGATATAACATTTATTCAATAGTGTGATCGCTCCATCTCATCACATATATTCTCAGTGCATGTTCTCATATCGCAAATTTGCCATTGCAGTTTTTTGATACGATAGACTCCAATGCATGCCTCTACGCCATTAACATTTAATCAATGTTTGGCACATCAACAAAGGTGAAATTTTGCAGATTGAACTTTAAGCATAGTGAAGAAACATGCAATGTGGATCATCCAATAAAGCATTATGTTGTATGAAATACTTTAAAAACAATCTTGGGTAACTGCTATGGTACTAAAGCAATTGATGAAAATTTTGTAACATATTTAAATCAATTCGATTTCTCATATATTTTGGTTTTAAATATATAATTCGATAATTAAATATGAAATTCAAGACCTCTCTATCTTCACATTTAAATTTATTTATCTTGGATTTGGTCTTAATTCTGGAAAATTTATAAAAATCATGGAGTTTATATGAAACTTATAAAATTTTGAGAACATTCATTACTGCAAATTCTCATTCTCATTTCTGAAGCATTTGTTGTAATTTCGATTCCCTTGAACACAAAGAATTCCTTTTCTCTTTTACATTTTACTGCTTGCTTTAGTTTAAATAAAATAAATAATTATTTTAGGTTATAGGATTTTGGTTAGTTTGACTTCATGTTTTAATGTTAACTAAAAGAATAAGTTAGCTAGTATTGGAGAAACTGATACCTTTCAGGTCAAATCAAATGCAATTATCCAATGGTAAGATTCATGTACCCACTTTCATTAATTTTCATTTCGTTACTTTAGTTGCTTAAATTCTGTTGATATATAAATCTGTTTTGCAGCTCTTCATAAAACCTTTCAATCCTTTGCCAAATCATATTTTTAAGTCCTATACTCTTCTCCTAGTTTTATTTCAAGAAGCAACGATAATCTTCATTGAAACAACTACACTAGGATGTTTCTGAACATTTAATTTGTTTCTTTAAGCATTCCTTTTATTAGAAAAAGATTAAGATGATGCTTTGAAACAAGAAGATTGACATCAGATAGAAAGTTTTCATTGTGGCTAAATTTTATCATCATTGCTGTCTAAAAAGCCTAAAACATTTACAACCCTGCAAGGTATAATTTATCTGAATCTTGACATAAGAAGGAATGATTACATGATTATTTTCCTTTACTTCATTTTGTTGAGACGTTGGTATAAACATTCTTGTTAGAGTTTATCTTTTAAAACTTGGATTTTCTTTTCCACTTTTAAATTTCTTCATTTTTATTTTCGTTTTCTAATTTCTTTTCTCACTTTAGATTAAGAATTCTTTTCCTTTGGTTTTCAGTTTTAATTTTGCTGACTTTACCATGATTTATATGGAAGGCATTCTTATTACCTAATAATGGTCAGCATACATAAGGAAAAATTGTTAATAGTCTACTATTAGCTTTTTCTTAAAGTCTTTTAATAAAGTTTGTTTTTCTTATTATAAAGGTAGACATACTTAAGGAAGAGATTACAAAACAAGCGAAGTTGACAAAGTATCAAAAAATATGAGAAATTTCTTTTTCATCGAAATTGTAATTATTTTGGGATTTCAATATTTTATTAAGATCTTTCAAAATTCTATTATCAGTAAACAAAAGTTATTTTTAACCAAGTAAAGACACTTTACAACAAAGCACCTTTACCTCTGAAATTGTCATTCTTAACTCTTAAGGATTCAATGTTTCTCCATGTCCCAAGAAGTCTTATTTTTCTAGGGTGTAATCCAAATATATATTTAAATTTAAAAGTTAAGAGGTCTCATCATCATTCTGCTTACCATGATCATAGGGGAAAAATAGGCTAACATTACCAACACTGCTAAACAAACCAGGATAATGGCTTATGATTGCAAACAATTATAAGACAAGGGGTCTCATCAGAAGCCAGCTTGTTTAGTCCAATTATAACCAGTGAATGGCATTGTCAACTATCTGGCTACCAAACCAAGACAATGGCATTTAAGAACTAAAAAATTAAAAACAAATACAAAGTTAACAAAAATATATAAATGGATTTATCTATAGGTCGATAATTCTTAATAGATAGGATTCTGAATCATTGATGATTAAAAGGTAACCCTCTCGAGACTATAAATGTTTGATCGTAGTAGTGGCTCTACCTATGACAAATGAGTATATTTTAAAAGCTAAGCTGTAAAGTGACCCTTGCTTTGTTTCTACAACTAATTAAGCACTGATATAGAGTTTTCAAATATTTTAATTTACGAGGAATCTTAAAAAATATTACAATAAGATGATTCTCGCTTTTTTTTCAGACTAATGAACCTATTCAAACATTTCAAAAATATTATCTCTTCTTTAATTATTTTTACTTTAACTTTAGGAAAATATCATTCATATCAAATAGAGATAACTGGTTCTTCTCCCATGTGTCGCCATTGTTGTGGTAAAACACAACCACCCCATTTTTGACTTGTTTACTTCAAATAATGGGGACGCTTTCTATAAATTTCTTGATTAAACACCTTTTAGGACTTCTATTATCCTACAGTTTTCTTAAATTTTCATTTTTTAGATTCTTGTTTTAATTGCTTTGTTGAAATCGATCTTTTACAAGATTTCCAATGATACTTGTTTCGCCTCATTTGGTCAACTGAGTTGTAAATGGCACTCCTTTGAAGTTTGATCATTTTCTCGCCTGGACTGAAAATGTAAAAAATTGTAAAAAATTTCAACTTTCATAGCGAAATAGTCATTCATTGTAAATATTGACTTTTAGTTACTTTAATTAATTTTTCATTTTTCACTAATGGTCCTACAAAATGACCCATCTAAATCCATGTTTCGGGATCTTTGTAATTTATTCCAACTTACTATTTTAAGACAAATTGCTAAGATCGGGTTCTCAAAAATGCAAAATAGCTATAGTTCAATTTGTGAGATTAATAAATCATGTGGGCCCCACTCGTCTTCATTAATTTAATAGCCCCTGAGACCCATAACACAAAAAGCTTATAAAACGAACATTTCTTGCCCAAAATAAATTTCTCGCAAAGTCTTATCAGAAATTTTTAAAAGCCTTAACAATTTTACAAATCAAAATGCGATAAGCGATGAGGCCAAATGCGATGGGTAAAAAAATTTAGTATAAAGGTATTTTTTTTGTTTTACTCCTTATGCCTCCCATACCTCCACCTCACTCACTCTCATGTCACACTCACGTCACACTCCAATCACCATATCCCTTCATAAACTCACATGGATGAATAAATAAAGAATGGTTGATCCTAATGGTTTGTATGGTATGGACTTTGGATTGATTCTAATGGTTTGTTAAAATATTATATTTACATTATAATATTATTATATCATAATTATAATTTATATTATAATTCTGATATAACTTAAATTAATAATATAAATATAATATGATAATATTTGAATTTAATTTTTAAATTTTATTTATTCTGTTAATAATGATTCTGTAAATAATTAAGATTAATATCATATTAACATTAACTAAACTTAATCATAACTTAATTATTTTTTAATTAAAATGAGCATTAATTAAAAATTAAATATTAGTTATTAATAATTAATTTAGAATTAATTATCAAATAACTAAAGTGTAATTTAGGATTAGATTTTTTTAATTAAAACTCTGATTTTTTAGCCCAACAACAAAATTTCCAAAATAATGCTAGATTTGACTCATCAACTTTGGAGGCTCATCGATTGAGTTTTACTTGGCAAAATGAGGCCCAAGATGGCTCATTGGAAAGATAAAAATCAAGGAGAACATTTAGGAGGAGGTTTCACTAATATATTTTGTCATTTATTGTGTCTAAAAATAGGTAGAAGATCAAGCTCCGAATTTCTAAACAAAATCAATTTTCTGAGTTTTATTTTCTTCATTTTCATTTTCCCAAGCCTCTTCTAAGTGCAGATTCATTCATCAATAATATCCTTGGCCAATTAAATCATCACAAGAATCAATAGAAAGCTTGGATTTCCTTTTCAGTTTTTCATTTAATTAAATTTGATTAAATTTGTTTAATTCTAGATTTGGCATTTTGATTTTATGATTGCATCTTAACTTATTTTGATTTCTTTTTTGCAGAAAAATAGTAGAAAAGATATGGAGAGAAGGATCTCAATTAATGAGAATGCTCTAGCAATTAAAGATGGAAATTTTGAGCAAATAAAATTGATTGGGTAGATTTTTCTTCAACAAACTTTCCTCTAAAAAATACCCTTGGAAATATTATAAATGACAGTGCAGAAACTAATTAGGGGCTGCTCTCCTCTACAATTCTGGAATTCTAAAAGCACTTTTGTAATAAGGATTTAGAGCTATACGTGGGAGGAGTGGAATCTCAAATCTGGAGATTATTGAAGTTTTTATTTTACATTCTGAGTTGTGTATAATGAACAGAGTTTGCACTATTGTAGCTCTGGTTTCGAAAGCAGAAGCTCAGGCATTGTAGAGGACTATTAGAGACCGGAGTTGGAGAAAAGGATTCAATAAATTGGTATTTCAAATACTATTTTTTTAAATGTTGGTTTCATTTTATAATAACAGAATTGTGTTAATTTACTTACATATTTGTCCACTTTTGTCAGTATGGGTAATTTGTGTCTATTTTATGTTATTACTTATCTCTTCTCTTATGGGTTGAATTATAATTTTTGAGTAACTATTTACTCATAAATCTGTCTTTTAATATTGAATTAATAGATAGTGATATGTTGTGAAATTTTTTCGCATATTATTGTTTAAATTCAAGTTACTGATTAAATGATCAAAATCATTCTGAGAACTTCTTCCTGGGTGTTGTTGATTGTTTTTTTAGTTAAGATGTCTCAATAGGATGTGCGAGGTATTCATAATGTTAGTTAATTGAACTACTTCATTAGCTTGATATTCTTTATATGCCAGAAATATTTAAATCCCAATACTTTAAATATCTTGCTCTTTGTTTGGTTAGATCTATATCTGCCTAATTGAGATAGGATTAAGATAGTTCATTTTTCTTTTATCTTAGAATAAGTTTTCATTTAGATTAATTTCTACATTCTTTTAAGTCCTCTCCCCAAAGAGGTAAACTTTAGTAGTGGATTAGTTGAGCCCTAAATCAGCTTAAGGATCACTTTCTTATGTGATTAGCAAGAGGGTTAATCTGATGTCTCTTCTCCATTGGTGAATGAAAGTCATATTTTAAAGCCATTCGATAGTGAGAGAAGGTAACTGGACGTAGTTGAACCATTTGGAGCAACCATTCCAAACATAAAAGGAGTTGCTTTAAGGTCCGAACCGGGTGGTCATCCCCCATGTTGTAGCAACGATTTTTGAGGCACCAACAACATCAGATGAAAAATAAAACTTTATACAATTGTTGAAGAAATATAATAATGTCTTTGCTTGGAACTATGAAGATCTTAAAACATACGACACTTCTATAATTCAACATAACATCCCCATGACATCTTATGAAAAACCTGTGAAACAGAAATTGAGAAAGATTCAACCCAATTTAGAAAATCAGATTAAGTCTGAATTGAATAAATTGTTGAAAGCCAACTTAGATTATTTTCTTCGTTAGAAATTCTAGGTGGGTCTCCAACCTTGTCCCAGTGAGAAAAAAGAATGGTGATATTCGAATATGTATAGACTTCCATAATCTAAATAAATATTGTCAAAAGGACAAATTTCCAATGTCCCCTATGGATCATATATTGCAATCAGTTGCAGGCGTAGAACTAATGTCTTTCCTGGATGGATTTTCAGGTTATAATCATATTCTAGTAGACCTAGATGACCAACTAAAGACTACATTTAGAACCAAATGGGGCACCTATGCCTATCAAAAGACTCCATTTGGATTAATCAATGATGGTGCAATCTTTCAAATAGCCACAGATATATATTTCAAAGGTTTGGTAAACAAATTGGTGGTAATCTATTTAGATGACATAACTGTATTCTCCAAAAAGCGCAGTAATCATTAGAGAGATTACTAAAATCTTTGAACATTGTCAAAAGTACAAAATTTCTCTTAATCCCAAGAAATATTTCTTTGCGTTAAGTGAAGGAAAACTACTTAGATTCATTGTATCCAAATAAGGGATTCACATTGACCCTGCTAGAATAAGAGAAATTTATGAAATTCTTTTACCTCATAAGTCTATGCAATCTTTCCTAGGACATATAAATTTTGTTAAAAGATTTGTCCTTGACTTTTCACAAATTGTTTTAGCTCTTCAATTCATCATTAAGAAAAATTCTCTTTTTAAATGTGGACACATAGAGCATCAAGCCTTTGATTTTATTAAACAAGGGATCATAAATGCACCCTATTTGACAACTCTAAATTTTTCTAATCATTTCATTTTATATAATTTTTCTTCCAAGAAATCATATGTAGGTATATTAACACATGTCAGTGATGATAAAGACAAAGCACAAATTTATTTCTTTAGCTCCAATTTATAGGGGACTGAATTGTACTATTCAGATGTTGAAAAACAAGCCTTTGCTGTTTTCAAATCCATAAAGCATTTAAGACCCTTCCTCCTCAAAAACCACACAAAGGTAGTAGTACCATTATCAATAGTGAGAAATGTGAGAAATCTATTAATAAAGAGGGATGTAGGTGAGAAGAGAGAAAATTGGGTAACGAAACTGCAAGAATATGATATTGAAATTAGACTAGCTAAAATTGTAAAACGTCAAGGTTTTTGCAGAATGTTAACAGGAGCATTGAACTTACCATCACTACAAGATTTAGGTAACAATATACAAGTATACGAGGTAATCCTTAATGATACTAAATCTAGATATGTTGATATCATTTTTTATTTAAGAAATGGGTATACCCCTCCACAACTAAATTACCAAAGAAAAAGGGCTTTGATGCTAAAATCTAGACAATGACAAATCATCAATAATGTGTTATTTAGAATAAATTTTAATTTTGTTTTTCTTAGATGTTTTGAAAAATCCGAGGCATAAAAGGTTTTGCAGGAACTCCATGATAGGTGAGATGGTGGACATTTTGAAGAGGATACAACCACACATAAAATCTTGCATGCTGGCTATTATTTTCCAACCCTATTCAACGATGCACACAGTCATGTAAGGAAATGTAAAGTTTGTCAAACAACTACTGGAAGACAGAGGAAACCTGCATTACCATTGCAATTAGTCAACATTGAACATCCATTTGAACAATGGGGATTGGACATAATAGGTGAGATTGTTCCTCACTCCTCTAAGTAGCATAGACACATTATTACAACAACTCATTACTTCACAAAATGGGTGGAAGAAATTCCTCTAAAGGTATCCAATTTTGAGAACATCATTGAATTCATCGATAAATATATTATTACCAAATTTGGTCTGCCATTTTCCCTTGTTTGATAATGCATCTTATTTTTCAAGAAATGTTATGATAAAATTTTCTCTTAAAAGAGGTTTTAAACATAAATATTCTGCTAACTGTTATCCTCAAGGAAATGGCTTAACTGAATCTACAAACAAAAATCTCTTACAAATTATTAAACGAACTGTTGATCAAATTCAGAAAAACTAGCAAAAGTCTTTAATATTTTCTCTATGGGCAGAGTGAATAACATAGAAGGCTTGCATAAGCACTTTTCCTTTTAATTTGGTGTATGCGAAAGAAGTTGTCCTTCCAACAAATGTAGCAATTCCCTCGCTAGCCCTATTTTGATTTATTAGAAAAAATCCTTCCTCTTCTAAGCAAGTGAGACAATTACAAATCCTTAAGCTTGAAGAAGAAAGGGAAAAGGCCAAAATTACACATGCACATCATCAACAATTAGTCAAAGTTTCCTTTGATGCTAATTCTGTAAGTACAAAATCCTTTCAGCTTGGAGACCTGGTATTGAAGTGGGATAAAGCACATGAGGAAAAAGGTAAGCATACCAAGTTCCAATGAATGTGGCTTGGCCTCATTCAGATTGTGGAACACATAGGCCCATCAAACTTTTTATTACAAGATTTATCAGGAAAGAGAGAATATCTACCTATTAATGGGAAAATACTTAAGAAATATTTTTCATAGAAGATCACCTCTTCTATTCCTTGTATATTATTGTCTTTACTTTTTAGGAAAAATGAAAGTTGAGTACCATTTACTTTTGGCTTTACAAATAATAGTCTCTTTTACATTTTGACTTTTCACTTGTATCAGTAAAGATGGTTAAGAAGATGATTTTCACATTTGAAACATGGGTTAAGTTTTATTGCTCTCAAATTTCTTATTCTTTGTCGAAATTATTTGTCTTTTGCTAAACCTCAACTTTATAAAGAAACCTTTTCTCTACCATCAGTCAAGAAAAGTATCTTCAACAAAGCAAAGTCTCTCTACAAAAAAGCATCTTCAACTCTACAATTGTCATCTAGAAACTCTTAAGAAGTCAATTATTCTCCTCATCTAGGAAGCTTTCATCCATAGAGTGTAATTCTAAAATATGTTTAAACTTAAAGGATAAGAGGTATCATCAAGAGAAGGATTACCATGATCATATGGAAATAACTAGCTAACATTACCAATATTGCATATCAAAATAGGGTAATGGCTTGAGATTCCATTAATCAAGAGATAAGGGGTCTCATCAAGAGCTAGATTGTTTAGCCAACTTACAACTAGTGAATGGAATTATCAATTTTGGTCACCAAACCAAGACAATGGCCTTTTAGGAGTGAAATGAAAACTTTAAAGAAAAGAAAAATATTTAGAATATCAAGTATATAAATATGAAATTATCTTAAAGGATTGCGTTCTTATCTAGATGGGATACTAAATCATTGTTGGTTAAAAGGTAACCCTATCAAGGCTATGAACACCTACTAGCAGCAGAGGCTCTACTTATGGCAACTGAGTATACCAAAAGCTGATTTGTGAGAGTCCCCCTATTTTTATGTTTAAAAAACCAGGTAATGACTGATGTAGACAAAGAAACCTTCACTTTGAAGAGGATGATCAAAGGATTATAGTTAGGTAAATGTTGTTTTATTATTCAAAGAAATGTTTCTTATCTTCTATTTCGTGTAATTTTTATTTTCTAAAATTACTTTTATTTTACAATTTTTTAGAAATTTCAAAAATCTGTCAGAGATAAATGGTTCTTCCAAATGAATCGCCAATTGTTGTGCTATTCAACAACCCCCCATTTATTAATAGTGATAGTCAATATTATATTAATAAATGGGGACCCTTTAAAAAATCCTTCCAAAAACAAGTTTAGCATTTAGGCATTTTTCTTCTTAATTTTTGGAATGAAGCAAAATATCAAGATAAAATATTTTGAAAATGATAGAAAATGTTCGTCTTTTTGCATATCGCAGGATCAATCATGTAAATATATTTTCTATCCATCAAAACTAGAAAAAAGTGATCAAAAGGGAACCCCACCCTAAAATCCTCAAAAATATTAGGTTTCCCATGTGAATTAAGTCCTAAGGCATTTCTTATTAAAATAAGGTCTGCATCGCAAATCACCACTTACAAGGGGTGCACCTTAACAAACTATCTTAAACCACGTGATATGCGGTATTGCGATGACACAATCTCCCTTATCGCATCGCATTAAGAATAGTTAAGAGAAGCCCAAACCCTTATCATCCTGCGAGATTGAAAAATTTGATTGAAGACTTGGACCCCATTTCAAAATATGTTATAAACAAGCACTCAGGTCCATTGCTTAAGAAAAAGGGATTTACATAGAAATCATAACAAATAAGCTATGCTTTGAAAATGATAATAAGAAGCCTGCATTTTTCATCTCGCAGAAACTAAAGAAATGTTAAAGAAAGTGCGTAATCACAATGAGATAATGTGATTTGGATATTGCATTGCAATCATAAAATCAACATTTTCATAGCTTAAATGCTTGCCACCCTAAAAATTTTCTTCCCCAACTTACAATGCAAAGCACTAATGAGCAATAAAGTTGGGGATAAGGAACCATTAGTGGGCATTTAGTAAGGTTTAATAACATTTCGTTTGAAAGGTAGTTCACCGTGATATGATATCTTCTCACTTGCATTCAAATAAGAAATCCTTTCTTGTCACCTTTTCAAAGTTAGTTGCATTATTCATTCTTATGTTCATTCTTATCTCCCTATATCCGATATCTTATTTTTTTCTCCATTTTCAGAAAAAATCCACAAAAAGAGTCATTGGGAGCGATGGCAAAGAGGGGAAAGGTAGCAACGTCTAAGAAATTAGAAATGACTCCTTTATTATCTGATACTACATCCAAACGAGATAGAGGAACCTTTACATGGGAAATCATGTATGATTTATTAGAAGAAGAGCAACCAATACCTCTGGTAACAAAGGCCACAACCGATGGTCATGCTTCCTCAGATGCCTCCATCTTCGAGAAGACATGCTCATTTATGCACTGCATAGTTGCAAGACCAAAGATAATTTAATATATAGATATGGTCAAGTGGATAATTGATCAGGTGGATGTCTTAGACAGGCATTAAGAATAGCAAGTAGGAGGTTATGGTATCCTTTTCACCACACAACCTGTGACTTATGTACAATCTGCAAGAGCCACAGATCTTCTACAACAAATAGTTCCTCAAGAATTTTTCTTAGGAGAATGAAGGCCCAACAGACGTCATGAAAACCTGGACAGAAAATGAAGGCAAGATAAAAAAGGATAAAATGGGTATGTTCTCTACAACATCTATATCTCCCCCTCATCGTTTTGCAATAGCCATTCTATGTAGAATGTTTGGCAAGCCCGATAGTACCAAATTTTTTCCAGAATGGTTTCCATTAATAGATGCAGCCGTAAACAAAACAATAATGAATTGGACCCAAATTTTGTCTGATAATCTGGCGAAAGCCATAATGGAGTATAGGAGAAAGAGGAGTATCTCTTCTAGGGTTTCCCGTCCATTTTTCACGAGTGCCTATATAATGGACGTTATCTGTTTTAGTTCAAAATTTCCTATGATGGGATGGAAGTGGACTATGAAAGATTCACTTCCCATTCATATATATCATAAGAATATGTGGTACTCTCAGATTCACCCCCATTTTTACAGAATTTGTCAAGGCGTTATGCTTCTTATTCATAAACAGGTCTACACCAGGAATTCCCCTAGATTTTCTAGTGAAGCTGAAGTAGATATCCTAGACGTAGCCAGATGGTTTGGGGAGGAGACATTTACATATACCAAAGTATTCAAGAGCATTGCTTCACCGCATGTCCTCCCATACTATGTCCCTGATAGGTTAGTGGCCAGGGAGATAACCTACCAAACAATAGGAAAAGGTGGGCTGAGGGAAGGATTGAAGGGACAAAAAATTGTCATTTGGCTTACATTTCCATTGCAATGTGATGTGTTTGCACTACAGGATTTTCGACATGCATGCAACGAAGTAGAGATTATGAAATATCTAAAATTGGCTACATTCCCAGGAAGACAGTATGACCTAAATGGCACTGCCAAAGACTTCACTACTATGGTGAAAGTGAAAATATTCACCAATGAGGAAGATGCATTTGATGACCCATTCCTACACAAAGAGACATTTTCATAAGTAAAGAATACAACATTAATAATTTTTTTCCGAGATGATCTTGAGGCGTTTCATGAATATAAAGAGAGGAGATTATTACAGGTCCCATTGGACCTGCTACAGATTGAACCAATAAGGTTGCCAACTCCCAGTGTAAGCTTAGAGGAAATCTCAAGAGAAGATTATAAGTATAATTCTAGAGAAAAGTCCCAGGAGAAGTCTACCAACGACTCAGAGCACTCATAGCAACAATCCTAGAATGGGGGTATAGGAAACGAAGAGTCTGAAAGGGACACATCCAAAACTACAGGGAAAGAAGATAAGTAGACCTCCCGAAGAAACAAGTTGAAATTCACTCTACCTACAGCCAATCAGCAAAACCTATAGTTATTGATTTAGAAAAAGAATGAGATAATTTTAATAAAAATCTCCATATAGAAGAAAAAACATCTGAAGTAGAGACTCCGCAACATAGATCAACTCAGGAAGTTATAGTGGAGAAAAATGTAAGCACTCAAGATGTAAAGCTCATTCCTGCCACCTCCACTTCTAAAATTGTTTTAGGAGTTGAGGAAATTCCTCCCTTAGATGTGTTTTATATCTCTACCCACAAAGCTGTCATCGAAAGGTAGAGGAAGAAAATAAAGTTGGATTTTGTACCTATTACCACTCTCGACAATGAACCAATGGATATTGTTTGGAAATATTCATCCATGGACTCATCTGAGAACCTTACAAGACTGTCACAATTTGCGGGAGCCTATGCTATGATAACTATTGATAAAGCAACAAAGGTTCAAATGTTGCTAAGAGAAAAGGAACAAAAGATCCTGCTGTTGGAACAACAATTAGAACAAGAAAAATCTAACCAACAAGCAGAGTTACAAATTTCCAAACTACAACAAGAGTTTGAATAGATGCAA